>JBBMOI010000014.1:3067500-3102500 GCA_038088405.1 Porites divaricata | reverse complement strand
TTCAAACGTATTCGCTGTTATTCCATCTCGTTCAATTTGTCAAATGTTGGCAAATGTTTCTGGAGTTGAATTCTAAAAGACTTATCAAAGTTCATGAAAAGAAAAAGAAAGTTGAAATCTTGTGTTCACGTCCTAGACCAACCTGAATAAAGGCATTTTTACCTTGTAGTCGTGCAGCGACGGTAAAGAAATTTACAAAAACGCATGATGCACGTGCGAAGTTGTTGTTTTGCTTATTAAACATACTGCGTTTTTTTCCGTTCTTGTTGTCGTCGCCGTTGTCGTTGCTTAAGCTCTTTAGTATTACGGTAGGCTACCTGCTCCACCATATAGTGCTGGGTTTAAAGGTGTCCTCTGTTAAGAGCTTTACACAGAAGGAAGGAATATATATTTTTTGATTGTTGTAATTGCTGAAAGAAAACAAAAAAACAAAACCAACCAACCAGCCAAGCAACCAACCAACAAAAAACAATCGAATACGCAGACACGTACGCTACTGTCTATGAATCGTACATGGCTTGAGAAAAAACATTTTTTTTCTCTTCCAAGATAGATATTCACGACGTTTCTTAAGTTGAATGATTGTTTGTGTGTTTTTGTAGGTGGTACTCTCTTTGTAGTACTCCAAGGAAGTGCTGAAGTGATGGAAGATGATATACCTGCATCACACACCGTGGGGCTTAAACAAGTCTTCTGTAAGCAGTATTTGCGTTAAGTGCTGCTAACCGATTGAATGCACTCCAAAAATGCGCGCTTCTGATTAAATCAACGTTTGTGGGTGGGGGGTGGGAGATGTATGAAGGGACATATGGCCAAACACTCGTCACAGTTACAGCACTCGTCACAGTAGCAGCACTCATCACAGTCACAACACTCGTCACAGCCAACAGACTCATCACTATCACTCGTTTTCAAATTCCGTTTTTTTTTTTTTTCACGTTCAGCACAACTGTACATAGGTTATGCAATTTGTGGCTGAATTCGTGGGTTATTCGATAACAGCTTATAAAAGTATAGCGTTTTGCCAAAAATCAACCACAAGAAAGTTGTGGCTCTCGGTAGTTTCAGACCACTGAAAAGACCTGGCCCGAGTTGTTCAAACGTTGGATAGCGCTATCCACCGGATAAATCACTACCCAGAAGTTAAGTATTAGGGAAACCAATTGCGCTATCCAGTGGATAGAGATTTATCCCTTAGATAGCGTTATCCACCTTTTGATCAACTAGCCGGCCTGACAATTACAATTACCCGTTTGCTCCTACCCACAATACACGTAGACGCGATCATATCTAAGTTTGTAAAGTCTAGTATGTTTTCGTACAGATATCCACATCAGTTTTCTCTCTCTGCAAGTCCAGTTTGTACCAAAAGGCCTTGCAGACGTCAAGCAATTCCGTGTTGCCCTTATGGCTTAAGAATTGTTACGCCCGAAAAAATGATTTTTGAAAACGTGTTTACCTAAAATCACCGCTATATATGATTGTCTCAATGGACTCAGCCTCGCTATCTGGCAATATCTCTGGACCACGATTATTGCCTCGCTCAAAGTTCTGCAATCAGTTTCGAACATTGTGTGTAGCCTGACAAACATGCACAAGGTATACTTACGGATCACTGTTGAATTACAGATAAGACGACTTTACGATACGTATTTATTTAAAGGAATCTGCTCACAATGAACATAAGAAGTGTCAATATTGAGGTTAACCAACTCAAGCTGCAAATCAGTTTGACTAGCTCCTATCCTTTCTGCTCTTTTGCAGGGAAGGCTGGCAACATGCCTGTCCGGGGATGGGTAAAAGCAACGGAATTGTGTGTGGCAGCTGTTTTCCCAGAGGAGGTAGTGAGAGAAGCCGAGAGTACATTCCCGGATGTTGTGCTTCCCAGACCTTGAGCAAGTATTCTTTGGATGGAATAAAATAAGGCTTAACGGGTACCTCGTCTGGGTGCTTCAGGAATTATTTACGTGCTTGAATAGTGACATTTTGCCTTCGGCAGGGAATGGGTGTGCTACTTTCCAGACAGACTGTATAACCCTGCATAACGCAACGTGTGTAGAAACCTGAATAAATATTCCGGGTTTTTGCTGTTTTTATATATTTATTTTATTTATTTATTGTTATTTGGGCGTGGCCCCAAATAGAGTAATGCAAACATGTTTATTTTGTCGCAAATGTGCAATGGGCACTCAATACGTGCTAAGGTAAACAAGGTAGGTAAACAAGCTAGGCGAGGCGAGTTGTCCGCGATGCGAACTTCTTGTACAAGAGGGTGTCAATGGGGTATAGCTGTAGTAAGTTAACAGCTAAAAAAATGCTACTTAGTCAGTAAAAACCGCAAAAATCGCTACTTAGTCATTAAGCAGCCAAAAAAACGTTTAGTCAGTTAATTTGCAAAACTATTTTGAGTCCCGCAGACGTTTATGGCTTTTTATAGGGTAGTTTTTTACAAATCACTTATCCTCAAGACTCTCAAAAATAAGTTTTATCCCACTTTCCAGTTTACAATTTTTTTGAACACTATATCAAAGCGGCCTGAATATTAGTTTCTCACAAGAGGTCTTACATATCCAGCCTAACCACTGCTTTTATCTGTCTGCCTCTTTCTCAACATTGCTACCACGAGAACTCAAAATTACTGGTACGACACTTACCCCCTTCACATAACCCCACTTACCAGGAATAAATTTTCCATTGTCTTAATACACAGAACTCCCAAGGTCACTACACAAACGCTGAAGGGACTCTTGCTTGTGAGCGCTATTGTGTTACAAACAGTTATTTACAAACACTTGTTCTTTGCCCGCATCTCAGGTTGTTTAAAGCACTTTTGGCAACTTAGTGGCATTTTGCTGTTCCACCCCTAAGACAGACTTTCTCTTAGCAATGGAACACCAAAATAGCACTAACTCGCCGAAAACACTTCAAAACACCCTGCCACATGGCCAACTTCAACAACAAAAAATACAACAACGCAAAAGGTACATCAATTGTATTTTAAAATATAACAATTTTTCTCTCTTTTAAGAAAACCTGTTTATTTCACATACAACCCTTTGTAAATAACCGTTTGTAACACAACACCGCCCGCATTCACGAGTCACCTCCGCGTTCCTGTAGTGAGCTTGGGCGCCCTGTGTTAACATGACAAATTTCAGCTCTATTTCCAAGAAGAGAAAAAATCAAAGACTGTGGGGACCAAACAGAATAAAAATCGCAAAACATAAAACTATTCACATTCAGTCACTCTTTAAGCTATATCACTCCACTTAAATTGGATACTTGTGATGGGAAAAACACAGCAGGTAATGCAAGCTAATGCAACACAATTGGCTCCAAACTCCCACAATAAATTATCTCCCCTCATCTCAAAAAGCACCATAAGATATAAAAAAAGGTTCAACCCGCTTACCAACATATTCGGAAAAACCGACATTTTAGGAAAGGAGTCAGCTCGCCCTCACATATAAATGACACAAAGAACATTCTACAAAGGATTCGTAGCATTTCAATCATTAACATAGTAGTACAAATTCCTCCATCTAACAACTTACCAAAACTGCAAACACGTCTATAATGCATTCACAAAGAAGATAAATAAAACACGAACACAAATCCAAACAGGAAACTCCTGAAACTCTACAAAACTATTTTCATTTCCAGCCGATTTCCAGCGATTTCTACCACATCGTCTGAGTAATGATGGCCAACCATTACATCCAAATCAATTTTCAAATGCACTACCGTCCACAAAAATGTCCCTTCCCAATTGCCAATTTTTTACCATGAGTTAACTATACGACGCATACATGACACAAAACAACGAAATGGCCAAAGAGAACTGGAAACGACCTCGAACAACAACAAACATGGTCTTCACAATGCAAAACGCACATTCTAACATATACCTTGCTTTGAGACACTTCGGTGCTTCGGATACCAGATGTCAAAATATCAACTGGTATGCTTCCAGCTACTTCCGATTTCCAAGAGCTAATCTTTCACTACTCCCCAACAACGTACTTCTACATACAAAAATGGCTACTTTTGGTTCACCTTTACGCCTCAACAACCAACAGAACTGATTGTTGGCCCTTAATGTAAGGTAAAATCTTCAACTTAATCTTTACAATCGCAGTCCTGTCAAGTCTACGGGATAATCCAGGTCACAGTGGACACTCCAGACTCCACATCTTCAACTCTATCTCCTGTCTCCAAATTAGAAACTGAAATCTCCCGGATAATCCCCCAAGATTACCATTTCTTGTCCTTACTGTCTAATTCGTCTACTTTCTTAGGCCGCGCATATAATTCAATACAATGAATACACTTACAGTTGTAACTGAACTTCTAGAATGCATGATGATCCCAGAACTGAGGAGTATCACTACTGTATATGCCATTTCGTACAGCATTTAATTAAATACTCTTGGCTCAACTACAACTCATTCATTTTAACTGTGGGAATTATTGGTCTTCATCTGCACAATTGAGGGACGCAGACTTAAACTATTTGGATTCTCATGCTAGAGATATCCATCGTAACAGTCATAGTCAATCGACGGACATGTGTATTCTTACAAACACCATCCAAGCATAAATTAGTACAATTTTTTCACACCCTAAAGGTGTACATATTGCCACCCTCGAAGTTCATCTTCTCTCAGCCACTGCTGAATGTTGCAATATATCAAATTAATGTTAATACTTACAAATCTTCCTCTAACCAGTGCTCCCCTTAGCAGTTTACACAATATATTAATTAATGCTTGTGTATACTGCACTAAACCAACTTTCTCTCCCGTTGGTAGTAACCAGAATTAATTGTACAATATGATCTATGTGAAAACACATATGTCGATCAACCTTCCTCAAAGTGTCACTATCAGTGGAGCTGAGAAAAACCTCACTCTCCGAAGTAGAACTACTCATATCCTATGTTATAATTTTGCACCAACATCTCTGCATTGAAGATGTGCATATTTTCAAACATTATTATCAACTGACTCATATAAACTATATGGATGACCAAAAAACTAGACTAAAACACTTCTCTTCTCTTAGCTGCAATAACCAGAATTCCAACTATCCTACAAATAGTACAACCACGCCCAAATATACGCTCCCACAGCGTCTTGTATTCTTATATTATGAAGTCATTAGCCAAAGTGCAGTAGCTACCAATATCCGCTTGTTCCTGAATGTTAAGTGTAGAAGTCATCAATCACTGTTGTTCAGTTGAGGTGTTCGTGGCTTCGATTTACTACCTGTTATCAGGGTTATTCTTGCGACTGTATACAACTATCGCCAAAGGGGAGGTGAATAGTGGTGGGTATGTGTATACCGAACCTCCAAGCAATATATTGAGGCAGATAATTATTTTAGTGGTTATCAAATCAGTTGGACACGGAATTTTGTTCAGGGTAAATTCTGTGAGGAGTAAACACTGCTGATAAAAACTAATTCTAATTCTAGTCGTATAAACTGCAAAGGGTATATCCCATAACGGCGGCTGCTTTATTTATCGCTAAAATCTCGTCCGAAACTGTCACGAAACGCGGAGGTGTAATTTGATCTCCAGTCCTAAAAACATTGATTAGCCAAGGATATTCAGAGTTGCGGCAGGCAATCAAAACGCAGAAAGTGCTGTCCACTGATTTGGAAAGTACTAAATGACGATATGACAGTTTCTTGTCGATCCAATTCCTGGTGAAGATTGAAGTTAAGTTTGAACAGAATTCTGAGAATTCAAATTCAACACCTCACAGTTAGGCTAACTTCAACGCAATGAACGAAACTTTCTAAAGTTGGCATTATGTCTCAAATTTATTTCGCTGGTAATCACAGCAGTGGAGGAAAATATTTTTCTTGCTTTTTTAGTGCAAGTCACGTGCGAGATATCTTAAGGAAAAGCTACGGTGATGAAGGACCAAGTGGCCTGGGACCAGGGGCTGTGCTTAATGTGCCAGAAGGTAAATTCAGCGATGTTTGGTGTAGTTTGCGTGACACTCCTGAGTGATGTTTGGTGGAGTTTGCGTTACACTCCTGTGCCATGTTTGGTGTAGTTTGTGTTACACCCCTGAGCGATGTTTGGTGCAGTATGCGTGACACTCCTGGGCGATGTTCGGGTAGTTTGCGTTACACTCCTGAGTGATGTTTGTTGTGGTATGCGTGACACTCCTGGATTTATTAAATTAAGGCTACGTTAACAGGGCCGCTGAAAAATTGACCGGACACTTCGTGCACGGGCAGGAACCATTCAATATTTTCTCTCTGTTCACACCAACTTTGAACGGCTAGACGTCTTAATTTTCGTACGGTTAAGGTGATTCCGTGTGAACGGAACAATTAAATGTAAGAATTTTCAATTCGTCCGTGGCCGTTTGAAGGAAGCCTAAGATGGTTGGCTCTTAAAAGTGGCGTATTAAGTACGGTCTCGTATTGGTATGAATCTGGACCCAGCCTTGCATGGAAACTTTGGAGCAAGCGGTCCGTTTTCCAGGTTCTCTTTCCAGCCACTAAAGTCAAGTCTTTGTATGTGTAAGGAAATTTCATTTAGCCTGCGTAGCATGGCGGTTTTGATTGGGCGCGCAAAGTAATAAAGGCGCAGTTGTGCGTCCGACAAAACCACCATGCTACGCATTACAAGTTTCATTCAGTTACAAGATTTTCCATTTTGCATTCCAGTAAGAGGCCTGTTTAGTTCATATTCAATTTTAATTAACAGTTAATGAATGAGGCTGAGTATCTTATGAAGAATTATGGAGATCGAGGAGGGTGTTATCCGTCGAGGCCGTAGGCCGAGGCGGATAACACCTCTCCGAGATCTCCATAATTCTTCATAAGATACGAAAGCCGAATTCAATAACTGTTTTATTATTCATTCAAAATAATTCCTAGTTTGAAAACGTACCTAAAACATGCTTACCTCCATCGATCCATCGATGTTCAGTTCATCTTCGATAGTGTACGTTTAGGTTTGTCCAGCCCCGCAAATATTCTTCAAATAGCAGATGTCGCCCTTCGAGTTGTCTTCTTGCTGTCCTTGCCATGTTTTAATCTACTTTTCCGCCTAGTTCTTACTCTTGAAACGAGTGAAATGTCCGCCATTTTTCAAGTTCACAATCCAAACAACTCAACCTCGTCCCCAGGTCTTCTCGGTTAACGGTGCCTTAACCTGCGAAAACGCTGCATTTTTGACGTCATTTCCTCGTTAAAGTCAAAATTCTTCCAAATTTGGTCATCAGTAACTGGTTATGGTGAATTAAACGTGTGCCTTTAGCCAATCAGAATCGCGGAAATATTTTGAATGAATAATAATATCTGTTAACCCATTCGCTCCTGGAGATTTTGCCAAAAAACGTGTTTTGAAGCTAGTCGAGTGGTTTTCTGGTCACTGTCATGCTATAAAGAGCTAAAACTTACCACAAACCCGTCTACCGGTCGTACTCTTCACGGCCTTCTGATCCAGATGCAAAATATCAGCTTGCGAAGTTCGGGCATGCGCAGAAAGCAAAATTTCGACAGTTTTTGGGTTTAAAAGTGACACAGCAGTCTTGACTTTTACTTTTCCCTTTCTCTCCTCCCCTCTTTTTTCGCTTTTCTCGCTCATTTTTTTTTTTTCTCTTGCTGGGCATTTAGTAGGCTTCATTTTGATGGGAAGAGTTTTTAGGAAAGCTTTTAGGATCTTAGGATTAGGTGAAAGGAAAGGTAGGTGGATAATGGAACAAATTTTCATGGAGATTTACAGGTCAATCTTGCATGGTTTTTTGCCGTTTTCTCCGGTGTCCTTGACTGAATTGTGCCCATTCTGGTATGGTTTGAAAGATCTCTTCACTCTGCACAAGTTAGCGGACAAAGTTGGCCTTGACCGTTAAAACTGATGACGTCACGAGGGTTAGAAAGGACGTGGATCCGCACGGGCGGTTCAGGGGCGAATGGGTTAATATGTATTTCGTTCCATTTTCGGCCATGTAAAGTATTAGCTCAACTGGTCCAATTTAGTTTTCGCCAGTAAAGAAACTTTTCCCAATTGCAACTTGATTTGCGTTGTGCTAGGCTTTGTCTTGCCCTTTATTCTTTTTGATCGGCGACGCGGACTGAGGGTGGATCAACCGGTAGAAGCAGTGTCCTCCGGGAACTGAAGGTGGACCCTGCCGTGTGGACGAAAGATCTCCTGTTACTGCGGAGATTTACACTGTAATTGAGACGTTTTATCACAAATCCCAAACATGGTCCTTCCTTCAAAGCAAATAATAACTATAATGCAATGACATCTAGACGTCAAGCACAACTTTAAATTATATTTTTAATGGCGTTTCCAAGGATTTAGATTTCACCAATTTCTGAGGGGCCGGACGCCAGATATTCGCCTATTCACCATTTTCACATGTACCATAATGCACCTTGTTTACCCCCCGCCCCCCGCCCCCCACCCCGCTTCCAAGAAAAAAAATGTATGACCGGGGGGGATGTATGAGAAGTAGCTCCCCCCTGGTATGACCATTGTCTTCGACTTCTCTAATGACGACGGTATTACCCAGGAGAAATTGGAAACAATGGTTATGCAAAATTTTTGGGCGTCAACAAAGGTGCATGTGAAAATGATGAATATTGAAGGGTGTCAAGTTACAACCCCTTTTTTCCCTACCGGTCTCTTTGTCGCTTAGGAAGTCGCCTTATATGGGAAAAATTGTGGAAATTTCTGCGCGGCTTTATCATCACGGTGTGCAAATTACATGCAGGACACCAAAAATGGCCACTTAATTAGAAACTACTTTTGCAGTTTTTATCCGTTTGAGCTCAAAGTGTGCAAGATGGTAGTATGTTTTTTATTTCTCGACTTTAACGGTTTTTGGCGGGAAATGACATCAAGATTGACAGCAAAATTAAATTTCAACTGATGGCGTAACAAATAGGTAATTTTGAAGGAGGGTGACGAGATAGAAACAAATGTGCAAAAATTGTCTACCATTCAAACACAGATAACGAGAGAGTTTGGGAAATTCGGGACTTTACTGTTTAACTGACAATGACAAGACCGATACATCAGCTATTAAACAAACCAAGGAAAAAACAATAATCTCCTACCCCTTAAGGGTTGGAGGGATTTGGGTGAACTGAATCTTCGAACTGTTAGTCGACGCAAGATATTGACTGAAATTCTAAACTTATGTATTGAATGATGTAATTGACACATCATGGAACAATTGTCAATCCTCACTAGCGTAATGATTAACACAATTTTTTAAGAAGCTCAGTTGCTTTAAGGACGGACCATTAGAAAAGTTATAGGGGGGGAGGGGAATTTTCGACGCGCAGGAATTTTTTTTCGTTATCAAATTCCTTGTATGAATTTTTTTCAGGCCCTTGCATGAATATTTCTTAGGGTTAATTGGCGTGCAAGAATTTTTTTAAATTAAATTTTCCCTTGCGCGAATTTTTTTTTTTTTGTGCTTCGCCCGCCCCCCCCCCCCCCCCCCCCCATAACTTTTCTAATGGTCCGTCCCTTAGGCAACTGTCTGGGGTGGTAGAACTGGAACGGGCAGATGAGTGGTACAAACATACCCCAGAGCAAGTGGTAGAAAATACAGGTTTTAAAGTTCTATAAGATTTTAATGTACAGTGTGATAGGATGGTTGAAGCTAGAAGGCCGGACATCATCTTTGTTGATAAGCAGGCAAAGGAGGCTAAGATCATAGACATCGCTCTTCCTGGAGATGCACGAGTGAAAGTACCAATTTCTTCGAGAAGAAATGGGAAAGTTGTGGAAGCTGAAGAAAGTGACGGTTGTGCCAATTGTGATTGGAGTATTGGGAACTGTATCCAATCACAGGCGGCCCAAGCTCATTACATGAACGCGGACGTGACTCTTGCTTGCGAGCGGTGTTGTGTTACAAACGGTTATTTCACGTTATTTACAAAGGCTTGTATGGGGTGTAAACGGTTTTACTTAAAAGAGAGAAAAAATGTTATGTTTTTAAATAAAATCGACGCACCTTATTGTCGTGTTGTATTCTTTATTGTTTGCCGGCGTCTCAGGCCGTTTTGAAGCAGAGCGCTAACTCACCGAAAACGCTTCAAAACGGCCCGACACGCCGGCAAACAACAAAGAATACAACAAGGCAATAAGGTAAGTCGATTTTATTTAAAAACATAACATTTTTTCTCTCTTTTAAGAAAAACCGTTTACATCCCATACAAACCTTTGTAAATAACCGTTCGTAACACAACACCGCTCGCAAGAAAGAGTCACGTCCGCGTTCATGTAATGAGCTTGGGCCGCCTGTGATCCAATTTGTTGAGAAATACGCGGGAAAGCTTAACGTTACCATCAGACTTGAGGTGATCCAGAAAGCGGCTCTGTTGGGAACGGCTGGACTGTTACGGAAAGTTTTGACTCTTTAGGGACTCCAATAAAAAGACTCCTTTGGGACCTCAAGTAACTCGTTGTTGCTTGTTCCCGAGCCTAATTTACCAGGGGATGTATACCGTTTAAGCCCGAGATTCCACAATATTATAATAATAATTAACAATTATTCCTCGAGCCCGAATGGGCTATTGTATCAGAGGCCATGACGGCGAGAGGAATAATTGTTTTAGTAAAATCTAACTAGCTGGTCAAAAATATCGAGACAAAACAACTTTAGCTGGTTAAAGCTAGTCTTTAATCCTTTTTTTGCCGCCAAAAAGCCGGCGCTTTCGCTACTAGTGGGATAGAACATATAGCCTAGTAGTAGCTCAACCAATCAGAACGCAGCATTGATGATAGACCACTTGCTGGATTTTACTAACAGTGAATATAACAGTGATGATGATGATAACAAAAAATGGAAGTACATGTACGCATAATCAGTGATTTTAATATTTTGTGAAGAAATTTAGAAAGTAAATAATAAATTAAATGAGATGTCAAGAAAAATTCTTTCAGAGAATTTCACTTCGAAAAAAATATTCATGAAAAGGAGTGCACTTAGGCGGGAAATTGATTCGTTGTAGAACTTTACATTAAACGTTAAGTTATAAATTCATGATCCCGCATTGTGGTTGTATTTAAATCCTCCGGTATTATCTCAAAAGTAATTAATCATATGCATGTTTTTTCATTTTATTTCATATTAAAAAAATCTTCATTATTTCTTTTATGTTTATATTCGTGTGGTTGGTTGTCAGCAGCGTTTGTTGTAAATAATTTATTATATGTAAATAGCATCTCCATAATTGGTTGGGTCCAATCCATTATTATTGCTTGAAGTATGAAACAAAAGTTGACTTCAATTTTTCTGTTCAAAAAGTGAATTTTAGACAAACGCCATCTGGCGAATGATCTAAATAGGCTGGTGTTTTACTCAGTATTTCATAAGATGCCTGTTTATTTAAAACAGTATTTCTGCTATGTGCTATGAAGCTGTGCTGACATTTAGGTTAACTAATGTGCGGAGAAACCCAACTGACTGAATATGTGACCAGCTTTATAATAAATCCATGGGGAATGACGAAACATTTTTAAAAAGGTTTGAACAATAGCTTTTTTGTGGTTTTAAACATTTAAACGCGGTAATCTGCCAATAAGCGTGGGGTAAATAATAACTCGCTTTGCGCATTTCTCCGCTGTCTCGTGTTTTGCTGGATACCGTGGAAACTAGCAGAAAAACTTCGTGTTTGCGTGTAACTCGGCGCAACAAGCTCACAAGACAATAAATTGTCCGTTAAAGTCATTTTCGTTCAACTTCATCTCAAAGTTTTAACTCAATAAATGTTAAGGAAGGGAAAAGCCTGAGTTGGAAATTCAACGAGTTCTTCGATCGATTTGCAGCTGCTCCGAGGAAGGTATTTATCGGGCTCAAATATTTACGTTTTAATTCTAAAAATCAAGTATCTTAATTTTTCTCCGGCCAGAAAATAATAAGAATATCAATTTAATCAAAAGCGCAGATTCCGTTCACAATTTGAGCAAATGTTGCTTAATTTTAAACTAGCTAGAACTGATTACATGTCATACAAAAATAACATTGTGGTAACCAAGGTTGATTCTGAATGCCAAACCATTGAGAGGTATCCACTGAAAAAACACGCTTAGACAAGGCATCTACACAGGATATCTTAAATAAAGTCAAGGATATCTTAAATGCTGTGAAACGCGCGATACTGCAAAATGTTATGTACTGCAAATAAGAATGCGACTATTGAGAAAGCTTAAGTTCTGAAGCAGTTGCATGATCCGGCAGTCGGTTAAATTATGTCGAGTATATATACCGTAAATCTGAATTGCAAAAAAAAATTCCAGAATGCCTAACCAACAAGGTTGGAATATCATTGTAATAACAGAAAACAGGATCATGCATACCGTATTATTAAAGCCGCCTAAATGTTAGAGGCTGTAAGACAATACTTTTGTCGTATTTTACATCGTTCATGGTGTGGAATAGCGATTTATTCAGAGATGTCGCTATAACCTGAACTCACCGAAAATACACTTTCTTGGTCTCTGCTCCTTATAGAATAAGCCGTATTTCTGATATTTTATAAACATCAATAACACAAAAACTTAGCACTGAATCTCTGGGAGATTGGAATTATCAAGATGTACACGAATAGTATTTTTTTTATATTTGGCATTGACCTTTAGTTTGCTCAAATTTTTTATTGACACTGCTTAACTTCCAAATGGAAACTCCCTGTTTTCAGTGTTAAAACGGATCGAAGTTAAGTGAAGTACCATGTAGTTACCCTTGGTAAAACCGAACAAGTCAACATCCATACATTAATCTTATCTACAATACAATGATACAAATTGATTTCATTTTTTCATCAGATGACTTGTTTATGTTTTCTAAGTGTCGAACAAAAATGACGAAAATGGACCTATTTGTTTGTAAAATTCATTATCCTCTGTGTAGATTCCAAATAAACTTTAAACAGCGGGAGATCGTCAAAGTTAAACGCACACTATATCCTGTTTTCCCTCCGGGGAATCTATGGAATTCATGATTGCAGCAATACAAAAATCTATGGCACAATAAAGTTTGTAAAGGATTCTTAATTGGACTGTCACTTTATGTAGACTACAACGTACTTCATGGACAAATCCTCCGTTTCTATGATTCATTCTGTGTGTTAACGTAACAAACCGCAATAACTTTTCGTAACCAGAAACATGTTTAACAACTCCTTCGCTTTATTAAATAAGTTTCTTCCTTATTTTCATTGCGAAAGAGTTTTGAAGGCTGCGTCATTGTTTGTTTTCTTGTTTAGGATAATTTTCCAGCTGGATCAGAATGTATATATATCAGAAATAATTGCAGACAAATTAAGCCATCTTTAATGCAAAAGGAATCCTCAATTGAAGATGTGGTAAAAAGTCATGTTATAAAAATGACACATGTTTTGAAAAATTCTGAGAATGGAAAATAACTAATAGAAGTGTGAAAAAATCCCCTCTGTTAATAGGGTCTACTTAGCCCGGATCGATTTTCACAGTTTTTGTGCATGATGCGGACATTGACATTGAAACTGTTGAAGGATCTATCCACTCAGACTTTTGTTTGTTTTATTTTTACACGAAGTTCTTTCTAATTTCTTGGAATTCCTATGCTGAGCTTTCTTCATTCAAATGGCTTATCAGTATGGAAAATAAACAGTAGACATTTAGTGAACTAAATGTGGAGCTAAGTTGTTCTATACTATATACGATACTAATCTATCAAAAAAAGCCATCTTGAAAACGCTTTGTCCTCACAATTCATGGTCTGAATCCACTACCATCAATTTTAAATGATGATAATAGTAACAATGATGACGATGATGCTGATAAAGTACAATACACCATTCATGACGGTAATCTATCGCGTTACACAATGTCACAAAATGCATTAGTCAAAAGGTTTGAAAATTTTTTGGGGGGCGATAATGTTTTTCCGGTCTAAACCCTCGGACGTACATGCAAATTCATACCTCTCGGTTTTTGCTATGTTGTAGTCTTCGAAACAATTTTGCCTTCAGTGGAAAGCCTTTGATCTTCTTAACAAGACGAGGTATATTTTATTGCTGGTGGCACTGCTGGAGGCCTGTGACGTCACCAACAATGTTCGCCATTTTGGCCGCCATCTTGGATTTTACCAAGAATCAGAAATCAGCTTAACGTGAAAAATAACACATAAATAAACACTTTGTACGATTCCAACCAGAAGATTTACTTTTATTGTTGAACCATGTATTTTCACTCAAAAAATGGCTGACCACCTGCTACTTATGACGTCACATCTCGCAACCATAGAAACTGACCATCACTGAACTTGTCTCAAAATGTGCGCAAGGGATAAACGAATAGCTCAGACTGAAAAGGTCACGTGCTGATGTTTTATCTCTCTCCTGCAGTTTGGTACTGAGTCAAAACAAAATATCAGTAACAGGGAAATATGACAAGGACCCAAAAACCTGGCTTTTCAGTTAAATCTACTACAACATGTAAAGAACAAATCATGATCGCATAATTTTCTAACAGTTAAGAACAAACTATTGGCAATATTAGCATGCGCAACAAACTAAATCACGGCTGTATTACTATCAGTTTTTGGTCAGATCAAGTGGGAACTAAAAAACTCCACCTGTATTGCCAGCGTGCTGTAAACGGTTAATTCTAATATGTATTTCAAATTGATATACTTTTTGTATTTATATTGGACTTTCACTGTGATACGTATACGTAATTTCAAAAATGCCAATTAAGCGCCCGGTCACTACCTGTATTTGGTTATTTGTCAGTTACATTTAAATAAACTGTTTTCGTCAGATCGCGCGCGCGACTTTATTATCATGCCGTGGGTTAAATTACATCACACGAACAAGGTATCCATGTAATGAATACAGCCAACGAGGATGTCAGTGACTTTTTTCTAGTTTATTAACTTTAAATTTACGTTTGCTTATCATCTTGTAGGACAATACGCAGCCAGTATTCAGTCTTGTTTGCTCAACCGTCAGAATGGAAGTGAAGTAATCATGAAACGGATATGTATAAAAAATAAACGTTATTGTCAGCCCAAATTTCAGTTGAAGCCGCGAAGAGTGCGCGAAACAGCGAATAATGCTGAGTCAAGGAGATTCACAAGTGCCTCTTACTGAAGAGAATCTCAAGAAACATCAAAGACAAACAGCTCGACATCAAACTTCTAAAAAAGACACCATAGCAAGACAAGCTAGTTTTCGGTCGGCGGGGGACGGAGAAAGTACAGATTTTGTAAGCGATGAAACAATTTTGAAGGACTCACTCCACGAAGAGGAAAGTAATAATGAAAAGGAAGCAATTTGTGATGAGAAAGGAAAACAAGAGAGAAACACTGCTAATATTGTTGTTTTGGAAGACATGAGTAAACGAGAGAAAACAAGATCACCTAAAAATTTAGCTCAGAAGGACACGAACTTGAAAACAAATCAACCAAGCGGAAGGGAAAATGCTTCGGATAAATCGATTGAAGTGGAGAATAAAAACTTTGAATCAGAGGATGAAGGTAACGGCGTTCATGCTGACCGCTGTGCAAGCGAAAACATAGAGAATGACAGGGATTCTGAGGACGATTCCGATTCATCAAGCTCTGTTGATAGTGACATCGACTCTGTTATCGCTAAGGACAACACAAGTGATGAAGAGAATGAAGATTCGAAAGAGGATACCGCCAGAACCTCTCGTTCATCATCATCGCTGGTTGAGGACGATAATGATGATGATGATGATAATGACGATGACGAAGATGATGATGACGACGATGATGATGATGACGATGACGATGATGATGAGGAAGAGCAAATAGAAGGTGAAAAAAGTGAGGACGAGCTGACTCATTACACCAGTAGTTTAAATGCTAGTATGAGCAGCATCCCGACAATTTATGATGACGCTAAAGACATAACTCCTCTTGAAACGCCAAACAGGGATGATGAATTGTCGGAACAAAACCAGGAAGAGAACGTGGAGGGTGAGGAAGAAAAAATAGTTGTAGGCGAAGAAATAAGCATAAGCGAAGAAGAGGAAGTAAAAGTAGAAGAGGAAATCCCACTAGAAACCCAACCACCAACGAGTGATCATGAAGAGGACAATTATACTCCTCCGGGTAGTAGACAGGTTAGTGGTCGCTCTGCCACCCCTCTCACTGTCGTAGCGAGTGATTTTGACGAAGTTGAGAGCACAATATTTGATCGGAGAGAGTTTAGCCCACCTTGCAGCAGCCAGCGAGATAAACTGACGCCCAGTGAGAACAGTGGAAATTCTGAAGTGACAATAAAAAACTGGGCTGGATTTGGACAGGAATATGTTACTAGTAAAGGAGATGATAGTACGCAAAGTGTGGCTCTGAATAACCATGTTAATGCTAAGGATAAAAAGCGACTGAAATCGAAAAAGGCGCGCGACGCCAAAAGGAATGTTTTAATTAAGAAAAATTATTCAACAAAAAGAGAGCAGAAACATCAACCTTCTTCAAAAAGAAAATGTAAGAGACCTAACGTTAATTCTAGAAAAGTAGAACTTGAAAGACAGACTTCGCTCAGTAGTAGTGATTCCGACGTTGATAAGCAACAGAGAGTAAAACTCAGGAAAAGAAGACCTGTAAAACAGGTTTCATTTGGCAGATCACAAACAGACGATGTCGCTAAAACAAACACAAGTGACTCTGCTTTTAACGGAAGTCGTACAGTGAGTAGAGGAGAAGAAGGTCAACCAAGCCCCAGGCCACCGGAAAGCGAACAAAGTGACAGAGGGAGCAGCCGCTGGAGCGCTGCGGAGACTGAACGCGCGTCAAGCATAGGAACCAGGCCTGCTAGTTCGGCCCAGTCTCCACGCAGTTACTTTTCCTCCTCAAGGCAGACGTCATTTGTTGAGGAAGTGCCATTTGCTAATTATGCACCAATAATTAAGGGAAAGAGGAAACAGCTTCCTTCATTGCGAGGTATTTAGAAAATCCATGCATTTGTATTAGAATTACTCAGTAGGCGCCCATAACCAGAAGCGAAGGCAACTCCCATAATTAGCTCACACAACGGCGTTTTATTTATAGCATCATTTGGAGCATTTTTCCTGCAAAACAGGGGCATGTTGCGTATTGTGTGCGCATCCACAGTACGATAATGGCAAAAAGAAAAGCAATTCGTTTGAAAACATCAGAAATACTGTTTTCTTGTAAGATTTACTGTACGGTCAAATTTCGCGGGAAAAACGATGATCTAAAATTAATTTGGTCCGGAAAACGCCGTTGCATGGGCAACAAGGGAGTTACTCGCTCCAGCCGGGTTAAGAGTTCCTGGATTAGGTCAAATAGAATTGAAACCTAGATTGGTTTTCGTAGAAGCCAGAATGGCTGAGTGATTCTCTGTGAGAGCGACGAATTTCAGCCTGGTCGACACGGGCTCAAATCTTCTTTCTGCCCACTACGGTACATTCTGAACTCCTGAGCTAGCTGGGTTTCCTATGAAAAGTGGAATTCTCATATGTTATGCCCATTAATTATAAATATTTGTTTCTGTCCTTATTTATTGACTAGAATGTTATGTTACCTGTTATTGAAGTGTAACCCCTAGTAAGTCAGTCAAGTAAATTTTCATGGGTCATTTCATGACTGCTTTCTCTATTTTTGAATCAGTACAATGTTTTACTGAACAAAAAAGGAAAAAAATATCGAGCCATCGGTACTTTCTCGGCTAATAAGAAATGATGCTTAGTAAAACTCATCGTCAGCTTAGAAAGGGTAATATAGAGTTCCCTTATACACCCGCTTAGCTTCCGAATAGAAAACTCTCCAGAATCGATTTATTTGGCGGTCTCTACACATGCCACACCTATTCGATCCTGACAAGCTTTTCTGTGTGTTTACTTTTAAGTATCAAGTTTTGTGGGCTCTCGGAGCTGCCACAATTCTTCTGCTATTTTTAAACAAAGTTCTGATTCAGGAGCCCATCCTGTTAAGGGATATTTTTGAGAAACTAACTAAGAAGGGTTGTTTTTGCGTACATTTTGATTATTAAGAGTAACTGTAAACGAATCTAAGAACTTTATATGAAACAAGAGAAATCAAAAAAGAAGAAAAAGAAAGAAAGAAATGACAAGTACCTGGATTTTGAGCCATCTCATCAAGTTGCAAAGTCTGAATAAACGACCCGCTCGAGTACTCGGATTTTTCCTACCGAGCGCCTACATGTGTCACTGACTGAAGAAACATCTTTCTCTAGCATGCGAAAACTAGCAAAACGTCCTTATGCGCGGCGAGGAACCTATGGGAAGAGATGGCTGTTTTACAAGGTTAATCTTTCTCAAGTCAAGCCTTTTGTGTCAAGTTATGGTGTCATGAGCAGTAATCGGCTCCTAACGGTCTCTAAACTAGACTTCCATCAGAGCCGTCAAGTGAAGGGCTTTCTTTGAAGGAAAAAGGCTGTTGTTGTTGATTTTTTAACAGTTATTAACTTTAACGACATACATGTAACAGCGCGCAACCACGTCCCTGAATATCCCTGGGAACTAGGTTGGCTTACCCTGGCTTAAAAGTGTAAAAAAGAAAATTGGAACACTTAAAAATTTGAAGCTTTTTTGGTCAGAAATGAAAATCATCAAAGCCCGCGCCCGCGCCCGCGCCCAGCTGAAGAGTAATCCAGATTTCGCGCGGACAAAGCCGCCGAGTGAAACTGGGGCGCGTTTCCGTGACTACAAGGTGTTTTGGCAACCTGACGTCACGCACAACATAACATTCTACACAGCCGCCATGTTACAGCAGAAGTAATTATTACAACACAGTGATTTTGCCACTGGATTGAAAGGCCCTGCAATCAAAACTACCATCAAAAATTGTTTGAAAGTCGATCTAGAGTCCTGTTATGACTCTAGAATTTGAAAACCCTCCGTTCTTATCTAATATCGGTTTAAATTCGTCCTATAACAATGAGACAGATTTTACTGCTTTGGATCGACTGACTTCGAAAGTAAAGAAATCTTCAGTTATTTCTGTAACCCGAAAGGAAGGTCTCTTTGCCGAAGAAAAGAACCAAGATAGTGGTGAAATGTCCGGCAAATATTCAGATGATTACGATAACTACGAGGATGATTTCGACAGCCCGAGCCCGACGAAAGAAGCTAGCCGAAGGTATTCTAGATCATCGAGGCATTCTCGTAGATCGGAAAGAGATCGCACTCCTTCAAGCTCACCGCCGAAGTATCGATCACGATCAAAAAAGGCCTCTTCAAGGAGAGATTCTTTTGCTTCGTACAGAAGTGCTTATAGTACGACTAGAGGTAAACGTGCTTTTGATTTAAAAGGTGATTTGTAGACGTACAGATGCGTTGTTTCGAAAAATTACTCAACTGTCATGCTGTAAATCCTTTCGGCTAAGCCGATTGATGTGTTAGGTGTTTCACAATTACTCAAACTGAAGGGTCTGTTCTCTTTCGACTCAGAAATGATATTTGTTGCACAAATAGACCGGTGTTTGTAGATCATGCATGGTAGATAATAGGGGAGTAGATCGAATTTCAGGGGGAGTGCAGCTCGCTGTCGGATTTTATATACTGTGTTACAACTCCGATTTCTCGAATGCTGAAGTCTTTACAAAATAACCGAGAGAGTATACTCTATTGACATTTTTGTTTATTTTTGGGGGGAATAGTTTCGAAAATACATTTGGTCGCTCTAATTTATTTTCTGTAGTATTAATAATTAATTGATTTGTCATTTTGAAGAGTAATTTACTCCTTTGTAACACCGGCGTCTCGTTAACCTTTTTCCAAGTTGGGGTCCTGGATTATTTTCACTATTTGCAAGATGAGGCAACACTAGACATGTATGATTTTTTCTGAAACACTTTTTCCATTAAACAATTAATTGTCTTTTAATCATTATTTTTCCACTTTGCTGGCTGCTCCAGAGGACCAGCAGAGTATTCGAATTCTTCAAAACCTGACTGTCTCCAACAATCATCACGTTCTGATTACCGTTATATGCTACAACTGTAACTTAAATGCAAAATCATATTTACCCTACACATTTCTTTTGGGCTCAAACCATTGATGAATATTGCTTTTGTGTTTGTGTGCATGTTCATGTGCGTGTATGCATTACAATACATGCTTGTTTAGATAAACATAAAAGTCATTAGTAATTTTGTTGTCATTCTAATCATGAATGAAATGTTTGTTGTCTCTACTACTTATTCTAGGGCCTACAAAACCTAGGAATAAGAAAAGCCAATCAGCCACCTCAAAAATGACAACCAAAACAGCTGGAGGTGAGAGTTCCATGATGCGCCGTGTTTTGTCTGCAAACAAACACAAAGTGTCGAGATTGGCAAATATAATGGAAGAACTACAGCAGGAGGTGGAGGAGTTAAAGTTAGAAAATAGGTCTTTAAAAAGGGTGAGCCATCGTCAAGAAAGAGAAATAAGAAAAATTGATGAGGAGGAAGCAGCCTTACCGGTGTTGCTTCAAAGGCACAGTGCTGAAATGCGAACATTAAAAGAAAGACTGAGGAAAAATCAGGGAGTCTTGCATAGGAAGGAAAAAGAGTCACAAGATAGAGATCATGAGATTCAGAAACTGAGAGACAAAGTTAAAAGCTACCGTGAACTTTCACAGGAGAAAAAACTAGGGGAACGGGCTGCATTAGCAAAAAAGTTAGAGAACACTGAAAATGAAGTGGCTTTGAAAGATAAGAAGATAATGGTAAGTTATGTTGATGAATTTATTGGACACCTTGTCTCTCCCTCTCGTTTTTATGAGGACATCGTGCAAATATAGTGGAACTTCTCCTTATAGTCATCTCAGTCCCTATTATTATAAACAATAACTGCATGCTCATTGGTCTTGAGATACATGTATGGTTCATGAGGGTAAAGAGCATGGAATGATCGGATGCAATTTGGTTTCCTCTGTCTCTCATGTGTGTGTTTTTTTTTTCTCTGAAAAGGCAAATAGACAGCAATAATAATTATTGTTTTCCATTGTTCAATACATTTTATTGAATATAGAAATGATGCCAAATGTTCACTTATCTTTGGCTCATTAGCCTGCAAAGCAGGCGTATTTTGGAGCGCGATCCATGAATTGTTTTCAGGAATAACGTTGTGCCGCCATCTTGGACGTTAATACTACCAGAGAGTTGGGACAAGTCAAAAACTTACTTTTTTGGCTTTTAAACATATTTATGACATCCTTTCTTTTGTCTTTAAGCAGGTTATTATTGTCTGTTTTTAAACAGACATGTGCTTTAATGGACAGCTAGTAGTAATCCCAGTTTTCATTGACTTTCCTGCACTCTAGCTTTATTGTCTTAATAACTAAACACTGGGTTGGCTTTGACAGCGAGGGGTGGAGGAAGAGAGTTGTAGACAGGGATTTTCAAGATAATTATGTGATTGTTTGATTTTATTTTCGAAATGTGAATTCATTAATTATTCTTCTTGTTTCGTGACCAAAAGGTTGAGTTTGCCTAGAGAAAAACTTCAATATAATCGATGTTCATGATTTCATCACTTGTTTTCTTGTGATGTTCAGTTTTGATACCCCTGGAAGATGAATAAAGACTGTGAAAACATCATCAAATGAGAATGATGATGATCTTTAAGTTGCTATTTGTAGTCTTCTTTTTCCTTTTTACCACTTTGCTGATTTGCCAAACTCTCTTTTGCCACTGTTTTCTTTGTGTAAGAACAAGGTACAATTCGTAATTTACATGCTGATTAATGTGACTAAAAAACTGAAATGAAATTTTTTATATTCGTGATTCGTGGTTACTGATGATGTACCGGTAGTTAATTTTTTTGGTCCGTGAACAATGCCAGAAACTCCTGTACCATCCTCAGACAACATGACTAGGTAAAAATCACATATTACAGGAGGTTAAAGTCAGTTTACCAGCAAGGTTGAGGAATTTAACTTGGGACTACCGAGAAACGGGTCCAGTAAGTGGTTGGAGCAGATCTTGAACCTTGTGCTGCTGTAGTGTCTGTTATGTGCTCTAACCACTTAGCCCTGCTGAGTGTGGTCATCAGTTTGCTTGTGTGATGACATTTAACTCAGGTTTCAGTACAACTTTACTCAGTTTTGACATGAAAAGTGCTCTTGATGAAAGATTTCAACATGTATGTACTTTAACACTAGTCTGTAGTCTATAGTGTGAAACATTTCTCTCTTTCAGTTCAATTCTCAAATCTTATCAGTTCTCTTCTATATCTCAACTGTTAGAAGAAAAACCCAATCCAAAGTAAAATCTTGCACCCTGGCATTTATCTTACCCCAAGGGGAGTAAAAAAGATGCATTGCTATGGGCGATCAACTTGTTGTATTATTAACACTGAGGATAGACCTATTTACACTGGAGGAGGTTTATCCTGATTCTTAAATGATTCTGGAATTATTAAATTTGATAAAATTCTGATTCGCAGGTGTTTCCACATCAAAGTTAATCAACTGAAATTTTCATTTGGATACAAAGTATTTGCTATAGATTTTTTATTCAAAATTTTTATACACATGACAAAAGTGGTTTTTTAATTTTGTTTTGGATTCATTCATCTGTTTGTGAGAGCCAAATAGAAGCCAGTACCAAAATGTTGTGGTTTCATTATGAAGCGGGGAAAATCTCCTTCAGGGTAAACCTATGCCGTGTAGTAAAAATAGTTGTGCTCCGTCCATATTCTTCAGTTGCTTTTTAAAAACACAGTCTTGTTGAATAAACACCATTACAGTGCTATGTTTTCTTTACAAGTCTTATTATCTAACTAGAATTTCAAGTATTAAATTATGACCACAGACTCGGGTTTTGCAATAACATTGTAATTAATTAAATATGTAACTTTTTAGATTTTCCTGAAAAAAATAAATTGAATACTGCTTCTTACTGTTGGGTCATCTCTGATAAAAATGTCATGAAAATGTTACTACCAGTGTACCAGATAAAGAGGAATACATGTCCTTTCCTTTGTTGTTGTTTAATTTTTATCTCCCCTATTAATTTTTCGTATGCTAACTTGACTAAAACAATTAAAAAAAAAAACAGAAGTGAGCTCATTTATCATGATATTGTAATAGAACTGTTTCACCCAGCTGCTTTGTTCTCACAATCTGTAGGAATTAGAAAAAGCCATCTCCCTGAAAGACAAGGCTAGACAACGAGAAATGAAAGAGCAAAAGGATCGCTACAAACATGCTAAGGAAGAGCTTAAAAGAGTGCAGGAGGATTTCAGATCACTACGTGAGAGATTACAGGTAACATTACAAGAACTGGTTTTCCACTGCAATTTTTTACATAAACATGTTTGCTGTAACCTCCTGAATGGTGAAAATGATATAGAGGGAAGAAAAATATTTAACTAGGGTGACCACCCTAAAAGAACCTATACATTGTATAGACGTCTGCAGTGTACGTACTAGGCAGTTCATGTCTACAGCTCGTTAAAAAGAATGTAGAATTTTCATAAATGTTGATGAATAAACATGTAAATCGGAAGCTTGTTTTTGTTAAAATTTAAATTCAGGAATATACCTTTTTTAATATGATTTTTTTAAATTATAGACTCTTACCAATATATTTTGTGTCTCGTTTTTCCTTATCTAATTTGGCTTCTGTCAGAAATGCGGGGGAAAAAGTTAAGCGATATTTCTATTACAATTTTAGAAATGTTAGATCAAAAATTCACCTTCTTTTTTTTCTTTTTGCTCTAACAACACAATCTTTTCTCATTAATTTAGTTTTTCACCTGTTTCTTAAAGCTAAAAGCACACAATAAAGAATTCGTTTAAATGATTCTGGATCGAAAAAAAATAACAATATTAAATTAAAAAAAGAAAATGTTTCACGCGGTCTTCTTCCTTCCCTCTGTAATTTTAGTTTTCTTTTTTAGTTTGTAGCAACAACTTTTCAGTAACAAATAAGTTTTTCATTTTATAATCATGGAAAGCCCATCGATCAATAGCGAATCAGCGCAATTCATGTAGTCGCATTATGTTAAATCAAAACAAAACTTTCCTAGAATTAAGTTGCATCTCTGTAATTCATTAAGGTGTAATATTAATACAAATGTTCCCCCCTGCTGCTTTCAATAACTTTTTTATTGCGATAACGAGGAGCATTTGTTTCCGAAAAAGAGGGAAAAACATCAAGTTTGTTAATTCACGTTACATGAATTTCTTGAACTCAGTTGCCCTTCGTAGCAGGAAAATCGCCCTATGCAAGGGAATCCAGGTTCAAGAATCCGGGAATTTTTTTACTTGTGTTGCTGATGGAATCCTGAGCTTTAGAATCCGGAATACATCTTAAGGAATCCTGAATCCCACTAACGAGTGGAGGGGGACAGGGGGGCGGGAGCCCGGGAGAACAGGGGGCGGGAGGGATACGGGAGACGGGAGAAGAAAGGGCGGGAGGCGGGATCTCTACGATGGCGGGAAGCGGGAGAGAAATTCAAAAAGGCAAGCTTTTGCTATTTGTTATACTGCTTACTTCCAGTCAAAGAAACGAACCCAAGAACGTTTCTTGACTTCCATTTAGCGTTTTCCGCGGCTTACAGCAAAATTTTATACACGAGAAAAGTCAAAAAACGAAAATTCGTGCTCGGGATAAAAAAAGAACGGCATTACTTCCTGTGAAATTGGAAACCTTTCCAAGTCGCTTACATCATAGGACATGAATGAGATAGCATGACATATGTACACGTGTGTCGACTGTGTCAGTCGTGTCAGTGTCTCGTCTGTCTTGCTAGCTGTCGAAATTCTCCGTAAGAAGGTCAAATGTCGTCAAAGACCATTTTGATCGGTCTTAGTATTTTTCGGTTTGGTGGGGAAAAATCCGTCCATGGAAGACCTTCCTGGGAGCTCGCTCTTTACGACTGTAGTTCACAAAATACTGTTATGAAGATTTTGGCGCGTGGTGTAAAGACTGTAAACTTGTGTCGAAGGGATGCCGCTTCAATGATCGCGCTGGAAAGTGCGGAGTGGTTCGATTTACAACACAATTTTTTATTTTGGGCAAGGCCAAGGCACTCCCTATTAGAATTTGAATAGGGAGTCAAACAGCGTGATTTACATGATAACGGGAGAAACACAATAAAGGGTGGGATTCGGGAAACAAAGGGAGAAAAACGTAAGGGAGGCGGGAGATTGTGACCCCCCTGTCCCCCCCCCCCCCCCCCCCCCCGCCCCCCCACTAACGATTGGAATCCAGAATCCAAGATTCACTGACAAAAAATCAGGAATCCGGTTCCTGGAACCTGGAATCCGTGGCGTGGAATCCAGAATCCAAGACTGTCTCGAATTCCTTTAGATGAGGCGAGGAAAATCTACTTGTCCATGAAAACCAACCGGGACTTAAAAAATACCTGGCCCACTTATTATTTCTTTAATTTGTATGACACTTTTGTAAATATTAGAGCTTTAAAGTTTAATTATCCCATATTTTTCATTTTACAGGAAAAGGAAAAAGAGTTGGATGAGAAGAACATTTACCATTACCAAATTACTAAACAGAAGAAGAAAGGGGCTAAATTGCCAGCCCTCCCCGCTGGGCCCCAGGCTCCTGCTGTTAGCGCTCCTGTCATTCACGCTGCAAAATCCGCGGATACCCAAGAGAAACGTACAAACGTGTTTTTAACAAACGCACCGAGTGATACTGGCTCAGTGTTAACGGATGAAGCGGAGAGGTCTTTCAAAGCTGAAGTTCGGCAGGATAAGCCGACTGTTTCTGAAGCGGCTAAACCCATTGTGCTAGAAGCTAATAAAGGTGATAAGGATGATGAGGATAGACGGAGAGGGGACGCAGAGGAACGGAGTAGACTTGACGAAGAAGAACGGCGAAGGCGCTTGGAGGAAGAAGAGCTGAAGCGGAGAGAGGAAGAAGAGAGAACGCGGAGAGAGGAGGAAGAGAAGCGAAAAGCAGTGGAAGAGAGGCGGAGAAGGGAGGAAGAAGAACAGCTAAACAAACAACGGGAAGAAGAAGAAGAACGCTTGCGAAAACAGAAAGAAGAAGAAGAAGAGAGAAAGCGGTTCGAAGAAGACGCGGAAGTTCGGCGAAAGAAAGACTTGTTGTTGGCTCGGATGCGAGCGATAGATACAGGCAGCGATAAACCAGACAGTGGTGTAACAGTAGGACATACTACGGATCCTGCTGTTAATAATAAACCCAAAAAGCTACCAATCTTTCTTCAGAGTGACCAACCAGAGCCGCAGAAAGCAAAACCTGCTCCGAAAAGTGTGGCCTCTGACGACGATGTTTTTTCTGATATCGGTGGGGATAGAAAGAAACGCAGCAGTGCCCATTCCAAACATAGTAGCTATTCCTATGATTTCAAACAAACTGTGGAAAATCTTCATCATGGACTTCCCGCCCATGTGTCACTTGAGAACATTAAAGATCAAAGCGCCAAAGTAGACGGTAAGGACTCGTTGTCGGACGCTCTTAGCGTTGGTTCCTATAAACCAACCCTCGGCAGAAGGGCTGCCGCGAAAAGAGACAGTAGAGAAAAAGATGAACTCTCATTCGGAGGTTATAATCCTTCTTTTGGCGCCAAGAAAGACATGACGCGGAAAAACAGTGGTCTTGATTTTGGGACGGGGAAGAAAGCCATACCCCATAAAGAACAAAATGGTGTTATATTTGGTGATTATAAACCTACGTTAGGCGGTGCACCCACTAAAACTGCTTCAACTCAGCAAAACGGGGATATACGTGGTGAAAGAAACAGTCCCGTGCGGAATCGAAGAACAAGAGGCTTCGCAAGCAAAAATGCATCGGTGTTTGGCGATGATCTGTTTGAAAATGATAATCCTAAGCCAACAGGAGAACCTCTGTTTGGGGACAAGTCATTAAAGAAAGACAAATCTTCCTATCCGTGGGAGAATAAAGTAGACGTCACACGGAAAAACAGTGAAGGAGATTCTTTACTACCTCGGCGTAGAATACACTTGCATCAAAACGTTCGCGCTGTGAACAATGCGCTGGGCGACATTGATGACGAGATTGAAGAAGTTATTCTTTAACACAATACAGTCAGAGAAAGTTTTATTCAAATTTCTTTATATCAGAGGTAAATTTTATGAAATAGGTCCTGTTATTATCCATCTCGTTTGTCACGTGTGGTCTCTGTGAATGTAGTGTTAAATCATGATATCTTAGAACAAGATGTTTTTATGACCTTATATTCAATAGAAGTACTCAAAGACACTTGTGTTTTATCGATGATGCTGCTTGACAATAAATATGTTTCGTATCACGCTGGCTCTTTCTGTTTCTGAGTTACATGTATCTTCCTCCTCTAGCCCCTTTATCCTCTCTTGGGGGAGTCTTGAC
Organism: Porites divaricata; assembly: GCA_038088405.1. Taxonomy (NCBI): domain Eukaryota; kingdom Metazoa; phylum Cnidaria; class Anthozoa; order Scleractinia; family Poritidae; genus Porites; species Porites divaricata. The sequence goes on along the minus strand of JBBMOI010000014.1, from coordinate 3,075,188 downwards.
CTCGATCTTAATTAGCTTAGCGGGGAAGTGATTAGCCTATTTTGTTTTTTTTTTATTTTCGAGGCTTTAGCTTTTCGCAGCTGTGAATTTGAAAAACAACATGTTCTATTTGGCTCAACGATTGGCCAATAGCCAATGGCCTAAATTTCCTAGAAACCACTGCTCCAATAGCCTCCCACTCAGTTACTCTTCGTTTCATCAACTTTACTGGTCCGAGTCTCTCTAAATAACTAGTTACAGTAACGAAAAAAAAAACAAAACAAAACAAAAGGTAAGGTGCAAAAGGGCTAACACTGCACTTAGCGCCCGCACCTCAGGATTTGAAGAGAACTCTCGGTTTTCAAGACTTTACAAATGCAGATTGAGTTCTGAATCAAAACAGAACGTATTTCCAGGCTTTTCCATGAGAAATATACGGGTAGATTTGATCAGACAAGACAAAAGACTACTATAGGCCATGCTTTGCCTTAATGTATTTTGAAATTCCCACTTTGGCCTACGGCCTGGGGCGGTACTCAAGACCTCGGGCACAGTTTCTCCCAGTACGGACCTCCTAGCCGGTGAATTACATTTTTATGTTTTCCCTACTAAGATTTAAAAGTTTCAGGAAAATTTTACCTCAGCCTCCAACCTGCATGTGTGTGTTGAAGGATGTTATTCCAAGCGCGCCATACATACATACATACATACTTTTATTGACGCTCCCTAAAAAGGGCTTTTCAGCTCAATACAATACAATTAAAAATACAGATTTAAATTTAGATTACCGGTAATTAAGAATATAAGTACAATTATAATTACAATAAATATGTCAGAAATATTCTAAATGTAAAAAAAAAAAAAAACAAACAAAAAACAACAACAAAAAAAAAACAATTAACCTAATAATACGTTTGCGAAGTGGCGCCTAAAATTCCTCGGGCATTTTAAAGATTTAATGTTACTATTTAAGGAGTTCCAGAGTTTAGCTCCTCTGTAGGTAAAAGAGCGTTGTCCTTTTGACAGGCGGCATAAGAGTATATCCAAGGCACCAGACGATCGAGTTTGTCTATTATGGACTTGGGAACGTAGTTTAAACATATCGACAAGACAGTCTGGAACAAGTTTGTTAATGCATTTGTGCATCATGGTTGCATCGTTTAGAATGAGTCTCTCTTTAATTGGAAGCCAGTTCAATGATCACAGCCCATCCGAAATATGATCATACTTTCTTAGTCCCAAAATGATTCGTCCAGCAAAATTTTGGACTTTTTGTAACTTGGCAATATTGCTGTTGCTGGTATTACTCCAAACAGTTGAACAATACAGTAGTTTACTAAAAACAAAGGAATTCATTACTAACAAAAGCGTTTTCCTGTCCAGCAGATGCTTGATTCTGTTAATTTGTTTCAGTTTAAGAAGACAATTCGAAACGGTTTTAGTGATATGTTCGTTGTAACTGAGGCATGCGTCGAGATGAACACCTAAGTCTTTAACAACAGGCACAGGTGTTAATTCTTTATCGAGCAGTCTTATACTGAAAGATGAAAGTTTCTTCAAGAGTTGTGGTACTCCAACGGCTAAAACTTTAGTTTTGTCCGGATTGATCAAAAGGGAATGTTTACAGCACCACTGAGATATTCTAATAAGATCTTCATTCAAGGCAGAGATAGACGTGGATAGTTCGGCAGGTGAGAAGGACAAATACAGTTTGCAGTCGTCGACATGGGAGGCAGATATACAACGTTTAGGAACAGAAAGGAGGTCGTTAACGTAGATTGTAAACAGAACTGGACCTAAAATAGAACCTTGCGGAACTCCAAACTCGAGTGGGAGTACTTTAGAAACTGCATCACCAATTCGAACGCACTGTTGTCGGTCAGAGAGGTAACTCTGGAACCAATCTAACGCACACTGGGAAAAGTCAAGACTTTGTAGTTTGGATAATAAGATGTCATGTCGAATACTGTCAAATGCTTTAGACATATCTAGTAAAACCATGATCGAGACTTTCTTGTCATCCATAGCCTGGAGTAACTGATCCGTAACGTACAACAGAGCTGTTTCTGTCGAGTGAAGCTTTCTGTTTCCGCTCTGATGTACCGCCAATTTATTGTGTTTAGTTAGATATTCCAAGATATTAGTTAGATATTTCCAGACCAAAACAAATCATTACAACATGATTTTTAACTTGTAATTTTAATATAAGCTTAAAAGCTCTCTTTAGGATAAAGAGAGGTTTTTGTGTCTTGGTTGACAATTCATAATCTGAGTGTCAAACAGGGATAAAAGAATTGACGAACTTAAAAGCCACAGGAAAGAAACACAGCAAAGATTTTCTTCGGCTGAATATTTACTTTCAGATTAATTTAATCGAGCGTGATAAAAACTGCACAAAGACTTTATAAAAAGAGCTAATTATGCATCAGTCAATTCCAGCTGCGCCCAGCGCCCCCCGGGCATTATCATTTTTTTTTGCCTTGGAAAGGAAATTCCCGGGGGTGGGGACTCTTGAGCTGTCAAATCCCCCGGGAGGGGACGAAAAAAGAGGGCAAATGCCCGTCCTCCGTCGACACTGCAACATTTTTCATTGATCGCACAGTCAAATAGTGCCGTTTTGAACATTTTAATGTGCGATTTTTTGTTTCAAGTAACGCTTTCCTTTGTAATAGCGTTAGGATTCTAATTAAGACTTCACGCCGCGACGACATGCACCAGTTTATGGCTTTAGTATTGATATTGATATAAAATTATTGACATTAAAATTAATAGAGCGCTGTAAATTTATAGTGTTATGAATAGTTTTATAAATATGAGAGGATGTTCTTCAAATAATATCAACAAAAATTTGATTCACTACCAAATAACGTTGATTCACGTCTATCGCTCCCGAGTTTCGCTTTGTAATTCTGGCTTGATAACCAATAAAGAAATGCATGCATAAAATAGAGAACACGCCTTTACAACCCCCTGTCCTTGAAAGATGAGGCAAGCTGCTTTTTTTCCAGTAATATCCTCTGTGTAGTTATATTCTGATAGGAAACCGCGTGCGTGTTAAAAGCTCGGGAATAGCCCCGGGGTTGGCAAATGCCCGGCCCCCGAGCAGCGCGAAATTTGCAAATGCCCCACCCTAGGAACTGAAAAGGCGGGCAAATGTCCTGCAGTAGCGCAAGTTGGGGAGGGGGGGTCTGGGCGCAGCTGGAATTGACTGATGCATTACACATACCAATCTTAGGGTTTTGAAATGAATTCGAATAAAAGAAGGCGGTGTGGGTAACTAAACAATTATATAAACAAAGGAACGAAAACGGCGATAACTGAGTGCTGGAAAAGTTGTTGGTGTTGTTTATTCAAGATTGAAAGCTACATCCAATCGTTGACAACAACCTTTTCTGAAAAGTAGAAAACTACGTAGCGAGGCAAAATTCAATGAAAAACGGCAGAATCTAGATTAAGACAGCAAAAATGGAAAACAAACCTACAAACAGAGCAAAAATGTCGAATAAACGGTGCGTAAGAGCAAGATTGCAGTACTTACAGCGTAGGTTATGAAGCTAGACGTGAAGCGACATCACGAGCCGCATTGCCTCCTCCGGATTTCGCCTTCTGGGCGAAATCCCTGCGGGGGCAATAAAAGACCACGTTACACAGTGCATCGCTTCAATTCTCGCTCGAAACACTGGACACAATTAGGGCTTCAATATACGTGACCTTGATCTCTTCAGTGAACACAAGACTGAGAGAGAATAGAGATCAGAGAATACAGAATACTTTGAACTCTCCCTTGGCAGAGGCCCTCACAGGAGGGTCACGTATGTCCCTACCCTGAATTTCAAAACCTGTCGTTTCGCGTATTGAGGAGGAAGTCGTGTCGCTGCTGGTATTTTACTATTGTATTTGTGCCTTTCTCTGTCGTTGTCGCAGATTCAACACAGCTTTGTGTCATTTGTCGCCATTTCTGCTCTCCTATGTTGCTGTTTCAAAGCCGTGTGTCTTGTCGGAATTTTACTCCAACATAGGAACAGCGGTAATCGAACCCACTTTGAAATGTAGCCAGATTTAACTCTCGGTTTTCAAGATACCCAGGAAGGTAATTAATAAGTATTCTGTACATATTCCGCACAGTTCTAATTGACTCCTAGCTGGGATCTCATGGTCTCATGGCAAATTTTCATCCTCTTAGTCGTAGTCACGTAAGTGCACAAGTACTAGACTGGATGAAATTTGTCATCCATAGCTGCTGGCCTGTTTTAAGGGGGATGTGAGTCAAAACAGCGTCATAGATATGATGTTATTTGATGTAATGATCCAACATGGAAGGCCAATAGCACCTGTAATAAACACAATAAATTAGTAGAATCTATTGCAAAGGGGATGTTCCAGCAATCAAACCAACTTAAGTTTATAGAAGTGGTCAACAACTCAGGCCACAGAACATTACCCAGCATTCTCCATACCATGTACAGTCACACCCCAATGGGGGATACCCTATGAAACATGTGGGAGCTAGCTCTTCCTACCTTATTAGCACTGCTTGGGTTGCTAATAACAATAATATTACATATGACTCCTGTTAGAGTTTTCTCAGTGTGTTTTAGGGGGAATCTATGATATTCTGAATATTGCTCAATACAAAAATAAAGGGAACCAGTGAGTGGGCATCTTCCATATAATTATATGGACACTTTAATATGGTCCAAGGTACATACAAACATTGCATTTCACATACAAACGCTGTATTTTTAGCCTGCATAACAGGCATTATTTTTTCCAATTTTTTTAGGCGAGCAAAGGCAAGCGCAAAGCGATTGAGGAGCACCAGACATGCACGACAGGGGAAAGTGTGTCCGCCGCTCCTCGCTTGCTTTGTTTGTACTTGCCTTTGCACACCTGAAAAATGCGAAAAAGCAATGCCTGTTTTGCAGGTTATGTATTTTTATCCTCCTCAGCCACCTGGCCCCATGGGTATCAGCCTAAGAAGGTTAAACTGCATTCTGCAGGGGGTTCCCCTGCAGTCGGACAGTACTGCGATTGACCGCAGAACGGAATGTCATGGGTTCGATGACTGGGGCCACACAAATACTAAGGCTCTCAAAATACTTGATTATAGGAACTGCTACTGGCTAGACCTTTGCAGGGCTCAGATGACCACCTAAAATGGCAGTCCCGCTTCCAGCATGAGATGTAAAAAAATGACCTCAATTATAATTACCACTTTCATGTCAAATACATAGAGACTCTCATAAAGCGCATTTATGTTTTTTCAACCACAAGCCATACCAACAAATTTAAAACTTTTGATTTTGTTGCTCATGTGTCCTACAAAATGAAATTTCTCTTTAATTTTAATTTGTCTAGGATTAATTGTTAAACATTATAATTAAATCATTACCAGCCACTCCAGTAGGAAATGCTAAAATGGAATTCAGTGGATAGAACCACTCAACAGGTAAGACAGCAACTGGATCCTTTCTGTACATAAACAGAAATGCTAGATGACACATACCCTAAAAGTATCAGATGGAAAAGAAAGAAAAATTAATCATACAAAATTGATGAGAAAAATATAATTACGTGTTCTAATTTGAGTATTTCCCAGATTTTTATCTTCAGAAAAGTTATTTAATAAATATTTTATGAATATGAATAATTAGGGTTAGGAGACAAAGGAAATATATTTTAACCTGAATTTAATTTTGACCAGTTACAAAGACAATGATAACAGTGATGATGAGTACAGTCATTTAAAATGTGTGCAACATAACTTCATTTACATTGTACTATTAATGGTATTAAATAAAAAATATCAAATGAAGGTGTGTGTGGTATTAAAGCCCCAAGTGACTCTTGATAAACTACTCTAAATTCCTTTGTTAGTAACACTCCTGCAATCAATTAACCCTTTAAGTCCCAATAGTGTTCAAGATCAATCTTCTCCTTACAATTATCAATACACTGTAAAGAGATAAGTTATGAGAATCAATAAAATGATCACCCAAGAGAAAATACTTTGATCTTTGAACAAATTCTCTCAACTAATTCTTTAAGGAAATGAATGGAGATCAGTTTGGAGAATTTGTATGAGGATACTGGGGCTTAAAGGGTTAAGGACTAGGAACTTTTGAGCCTGGAAGAAAATTGAACTCATGTCCTTCATGTACATAAGTATGAAAATACATCTCCTCACTCAACCTCATTTTCATCCACTAAATGTATGTAAAATACTGTATAAAACAGATATCATTTTATTCACTTTAAACCTGAGAGTCCTTTCCTAGCACAGCTGCCAAAGAAAAGAATAACTTGGAAACAAGAATTAGTTCCAAGTGATTCTTTTCTTTGGCAAAAATACACATGGAAACTCGATCTGCATTTGTTCTCCACTCACTAAAAAACATACAGTCTTAATTATTTTGTGCATCTTTCAGCTATCTTGCTGTAATTTCTTTTTAAATAAAATTATATTTTTTTGGTGAAATATATTTAAAATGAAATAAAATTATTTACCAGAAGTCCAATGCAAATTGTTTTTAGTATTCTCTGTCTCCAGGATAACTTTACAGTTCTTCCTTTTGCTAAGAAATTAAAATAAAATTCAAATTAAGTGGTTGTGTCCGTCAGCCAGTGCTCTGTGAACAAACAGTTGCTATCTGAAGCACTTTAAGACTTTGTTTGCACAAAGATGTTTAATATTCAAACAGAGTTTCCTTTCATTTGGATTTTACATAAGATAAAAGTCATGGATTGCTTTTCAAGTTCAGGTTCTCTGTTTTCTCTGCAGGGAAACTGTTCAATTAACTCTCAAACATTTCAACCAGTCTCCCTGATAATGGCCCCCTAGCTAAACGACACAAAGATACAACACCACCATAGTCATAGAACTATTGATAGGAAGATGATTTTTGATTCTCATGCAAATAGAAATTGTTTCATAAGAAAGGTTTGCACTTAGCCTCGTTTTAAAAGTGATAGTGTTTGGAACTTGGAAATGGCCTATTTATGTCCCGCCATGTTCAGCAGGTTTAGACATTACAGTCTACCAGTCAGCCCACAGCTGGCAAGTCTACAGTCAGGGCTTCTTTTGATACTACCCAATTTGCCTCGAGTGGCACGATCCATAAGGAATTTCACAATCAAAATATAGGAAACTTACTGCAGAGCATATGAAACATTCATCATTTTGTTGTTTTTATGGTTGTTTAAGCTACATAATGAAAACATAAATGTTTGAACTTTAAGATATCAATGTACCTAACTGCGAATGTTCTCTGTTTAACTGGTTTACTTTTCTGTCTATTCGCATATACTTTGCAAACTCATCCTAAAAATGAAGGGGATAAAAAATCAACTACATTTATTTAATAACAATGATACTAGATATCGTCATCATCATCGTCATCCACATCCTCTACATATTACACACTTTTAACCAAGATGGTGCAGCTCCTCAAAGCAACTTATGTGATCTCACTAGTCAATATGCCAATCAGGCTCCAACTATACGAAAGTCTTAAGAGGTAACAAAAAGAACCTCCTGAACAACACTATTGTTAAGCATTTTTTTTTTTTTTAATTTTTTTATAGGTTTTCAATAATCATTGAGTAACACAACTCGCGAAGGCCCCTGGAATTATCTGGCTCCAAATTCCTGTCTTGAAATAGGACAAATCAGCTGGTTAATGTTTAGTGTAACCCAGGTCTAGTGAAAG
>JBBMOI010000014.1:2897500-3062500 GCA_038088405.1 Porites divaricata | reverse complement strand
GGATTTGAAATCCTAGGGCTTTGGAAATGTTGGTTTTAAGGGAGAGGGAAAAACAGGAGTACCCCGGAGAAAAACCTGCAGGGGTAAAGAAACATTTACGACGTCGACGCCAAGATTTGAACCCACATGACCAACTAGAGTGATGCAATTTTCTAAAGAACTATCAGGCTGGTAGACCAACCAGCTGATAGAAGCTGGGCTCGCAATATTCCTTTAAGTTTGACAGAAAATGAACGAAAATTTCAAAGTAAAAGCTTTTCCGAACAAAACCAAAGCATAAGATCAAAGGTCTTACCCAATCAGCTGCTAATCTGGACAACTTGTACAGAATCTTCATCACCAAAACATACGCAAACACAAAAACCACCATCGAGGCCGCCATTTTGTTTTAGTTCGAGTCCCAGTTTTCGCGCGCTCTCTCTAGGTCCCAGGTTCTCAATTTCCACCAACCATAGTTCGGGAGACAGTTTGGGACAAAATGCCTGGTGATGGCAGTGAAAGCAAACAAGTTTTTTCTTTCTTTCTTTCTTTCTCTTTTTTTTAAGACAGAGGGTGACCTTTTCGAAACGCTTTGAAGGAGGATCAAGGAATTGTTTGTACAAATCATGCATTAATTCACTATAATAAAATGAATATGCCATTTACGTCAATAAGTTGCTAAATTATTTTGACGCGTCGACAAAATATTTGTATCACCATGGAACAAGCTCAAAAGATTACCTGAAATTAATTTCATGCAGGATAGCCCCTTTAAATTTTCCCAGGTTACTTTTACTCTATTTTGCTTATCTATGAGGCGAAATTAGTCAAACTTCAGCTGTTTTTGGACAGCAAGCGGAAGGCGTGCAGTAGAAAAAAGGTCAGTATTTTACCTAATTGTTTATTCAACAATATGTTGAATTTGATGGAGCGGGGTAGAAATCCTAAATTTTTCTAGATCAGCTAAGCGTCTCAAAGAATGTGAACGCTTTTATGCACGGCTATTTCTTTCGTGAAGGCCATTGGTGGCGTCTTATTGTGAATGACAGTCTCCACTTTAATACAACCATCTGGGAAGAAAGTTTCTTGGTCATGGGGTGTTTATTTCCGTCAAGGAATGACAGAACTGAATTTTTTTGACACTGCACTGTTTAAGCAATTCTTAGAAAAGTTATCATCATCACTGAGTTCTCACAATTGGATTGAAGGATGAAAAAACCAGTCGCGTGGAATTTATAATAAATTAACTCAGACAGTAATTTTAAAAGTTATTTTAAAAAATTGTTCATTCTGTTTGTTTTAAAAAGCAATTGAAATGATCCTTCATAGTTTACATTCTTTTGTAACTCCGCATCAAACGCTCCTAAAAGCAAAAATTTTTACACTCTGAAAGGAGGCTATTACCCTAGGCTTCTGACACACAGGTATTTTACTTGCAAAGTTGCGATATCATTTTTGTTCATGATTTATTCACATTAAAGTTGCTATTACTTTAATTGGCCACGTGTACACGGCATGCCCATTTGGTTTTGTAACCTTGCCCGTGTAGGGGACCCGGGGGAGGCTCTGAACAAATTCTTATATGGATGGGCTCCCCCCCCGAAATACCCTTTTAGGGTTGATTTCCACTTTTGCGTAAAAATTACGTTCGCAAATAAAATACAGGCAATGTATGAAAGGCTGCACGTAAGCGTACAAGTAGAACCTCGCTCAACTTACGTTTAATCTCAACACTTTATATCTAGCCTCTATTTTACTTACTTGATTAAAATTTACTTGCGTTAACGTGCGTAGCCAAAAAAACGTCAGTGGAAATCAACCTTTATATACCATTTCCGACAGACTGAAAAGGAACCCCTTTCGTATATCTGCCATTGACAATGCAAAATGGAATCAATTTCACATATACCCAGAAACACTGCATCCCTTGTTGCGTAAGTGGCCTTTCTTAGTTTATATAGCGAAGAACGCTAAACCAGAAAGCACTCTTGTCATTTGTACAGCCATAAAATATAAGTCTGTTAAATACAGTCAAACCCTGTATTAAAATACGGAAGGGACCATAGAAAGCGACAACCTCGTCCCCAGGGAAAAGCGCCCTGGGAACGAGGTTGATTAACAGGGTGTTTGTATTAAGCGCGGGGTAATGTTGTCAAAGTCAAAAACACTTTTATTAGATAGAACAAAATACGACAAAAATAAAGGACAACATTAGCATCGTCAAATTAAACGTCTCTTATCTTCTCAAAGCCGTAATTTCGGGAACACTCCAAAATCGCTCTCTATACTACTAAAAACAAAATCCTTTCCTGCATGACTCGTTTGGTGCCAAAATAGTCTGGAATTGACGTCTACAAGTCACCTTGTCCGGTGTAATGTAGCACTGGAACATCGTCACGATGATTGGTTTATTGATAAACTTTATTAATGTGTCAAGGCCACATAGCCTGGGAAAATCCCATACTAATTTGGGGACGATGTCACCTAAAGGCTTTTTACCTTCAGAAAGGGATAAGGGTGGGTGGGATGAGATTTTGTTCCACGAAGAGAAGAATATGAAGTGCTCTTTTGCTGAGCTAGGCGCGAAAATATAGCCATCAACTGTACATGTGATAGCTGGCATCTAATTGGCTGAGCGAAACAATTAGTGTGACAGGGGCCACATGCAGGAAGTAACCCCTGAAAGAAAGTGAGCTGGTTCCATTACTGGTAAAGGCGAGTTTATGGTTATCACATTTTAACTTTTATTTATCCTGTTGTATAAATTGGCTTCTCACAAACAGATCTATCGCAGCCGTTCACGTTCTTAGGATTTGGTCGCAGGTTTTCACCCCAGGGACGTCCGGTTTCTCGAAAGGTCCGGAACTTTAATTTTCGGGCCAGAAGACAAATTTTAAACTCCAAACCTATTGAATAGTAGCACAGTTCCTAGCCCACAAACCAGTCAATTTTGTTTCATTGACTGATAGTTTCATTGTATTATTTTAAAATTATTGAAACGTTAATCTTGAATTCAAACACAACAAACATAAAACAGCTTTCCAGGCAAGAAAGTTACTGGGACTTTGGAGAAACAGCCCGGGGAAGGTACGTTCATGAGAAGAATTGCGCACTAAGCTTCTCTGCGTGAGTCAGGCTAAACCTTTTATTGACTGTTCATGTGGTATTTGTTTCATTATTTGACACGAGTTCTGTATGCGGAGAGCCGGGTAAATTTTCACAAATTGTCTTTCAGCACTGACAGTGAGTTCTTGTTTTACAGGCCTAGACAGTAATGAAAAGTCAAGTACTTCTCCTTGTAACAGTTCTCTTCGCCTTTGTCTCCATCACAAATGGTGATTACATAAAAGCAATCAGAAGTCAAGGACAATTCGGTAAGTCATCTCAAATTATGTTATTGATGCTGTGTTAAATTTAGTAAGAGAAGTTTGAGAAAGCTAAGCAATTCTTCGGAAAGGCGTCAGCCATGTTCTAAAGCGACACTTACTGCAGTGGTGGCCACTTTGGTGGCAAGAAGAAGAAACAAAAGTCAGTCAACTTAGTCAATTTATCTCGTGTATTTTCACCTCACTGATCACGTGATGTATCCTGTCGAATCCTCGATTACAAGCTACATGTATTAAGACAACACATTGATTTCGTTTAGTCATTATTGAGTTCACTATTAAAATTATTCATTGAAATTATTCATTAAAATGACAGACCCAATAATACAGAAAATAAAAAAATTCCTTATTCTGAACGATTGGACGACAAACACGTCAGTTATTCTGTTTCCCAAAGATTCATTGGTCACATAGTGATCGTGCTTTCCTTAAATAAGTTGGTAATATAAAGAGGGGTCTAGACCACATTTCACGGAAAGAAAAACGATCCTTTCACTATTCACGAAAAATGAAATAAACATCAGTCTCATTTGGCAAGACCACGCAAGCTTGTATTCCTTGTTGACGATCTCGGACATCACTTGATGCGCTTCGGCCATTATGATTAAAAATAGACGAGGCATCGACTGGGGCCCTGTGGGGAGTGGGGGGGGGGGGGGGGGGTACTCTCATGTATGGGACAGATGGAGTAAAAACCTTGAATGCAGAGGTCCACTCCTCAACCCCTAAATGAAACCAGCTGGTTCCCTATAATGCCGGACCCGGCTCTCATGTAGAGATGCTAGAACCAGACGTCACTTGAAGTAACCAAATGCGAGGTTGTGTGAAGGGAGAATTTATTGTTATTCAGTTATTTTGCTTTCGCTGATAAAAAAATGAAAAGCCAATGTAGAAATCCTGTATTGTTGTCTTCTTTAAGCCGTAAACAACCTGTTGATTTATTGGGCGTAAACTTAGTGTCAAGTCATAATTGTATTTAGTCTTCAAGCTGTAATCAACATGTAACTGAGAAGCCGTTATCCACCTGTGCTTTGAAGGAGCTTCTTCGGCTACATCCTCGTTGCATCTAGCGTTGGTTACATTTTGGTTGGTTATGTTTTGACTGTACCCGCGCGCAGTATAGTCTTGGATTAAACTTCTACGTTGGAGCCAAGTTCTGTTGTGATCATTGTCTCAAGGGTATCCAGCAGGCGTAAGAGATTCCGTGCCTTCCCGCAACCAGCGAGTGTCCCCAGGAAAAGGCCTTTCCCGAGAGTTTTTCCCCGTCCGTCGATTTACCTTTTTGTGAAGGCAAAACCTGTTTTCACAGTTGGCAATACAGCATAGGACTGATTTAATTGGGACCAATATCTCGGCTAAGAAAACTAGCCTTTCTGAGGAACAGACCAACAACAACAAAAAAAAAAAATAGCCATTTCTTATTTGACTTATTTTAAGGGGAAAAAAAGGAGGGGACCACGAGTCACTAAAATACTCTTTACCTGCCACATGCATATCAACGCACGTCAGGAGCTCATATAAACCGCAGATGAACTGTACCTTAAAAAAATATATAAATAATAATAATAAAAATAAATGATTGTTTAGCCACAAATTTTGGCATATACGGGTGAAGAACTTCTGCGCATCGTTAGGGTCTAATTTGGCAGTCTTGCTGCATACGGCCAAAACAGTCTTACGTTTGAGGACTATGGGCCAACAGTTCCATACAGGCCAGGCTGAGACTCAGTTCAGACTGAGTCAAAGTTTGCAGATCCGCAGGGCTGAATAAGCTTTTGAAACATAACTTGTCACTTCCACAGCTTCATTGTTTGTATTACAGATAATTCTTGCTCTTTGAAATACATCAAGCATGGTTGCTATAAGGATAAAAGTAAACCTTCACTGAGGACTTTGAAAGAACTGCTATTTCAAGATCGATACACAGGAAAAGGATTCAGTGGACAAAAGATATCCTGGAAAAACTGGGCTACATACCTTCCGGAGTAAGTTAATACTCTCCGCTTGATCAGAGGTTACGTGATTGGAAAGAAGGGAGTATACTTCCTGCCGCCTAATGTGTTCCCGTGATACCGAGTTACTCCGTGAGATGAGAGAGATCTTAGTATTATGCACGCTCCTTAACGATCGCATTTCGCTCAAATGCGCATACATTGAAAAAAAAAAAATACCCTGTGACACGAAATTTTTGCTGTTTCTAATTTTTGCGATTTTTCCAGCGATCCGCAAAAATAAGTTCCCGCAAATAAAAATTACTGCAAAGAACTTTTCCCGCAAAAATTTGCTCCAGAGAAAATATTCTCTAACTTAAATTCACCTCACAAAAATACAGTACCAAGAAATTGTGTCTGTTCACTTACAATTTGTCTCTTTTGTTCAGAAACCAAGCGATATTCACCGTAGTATTGTTTGAAAATATGTATTTCTATTGCATGTACTCAATAAAAACGAAAATATTATCATTGCTGGGTACTGGGTACTTAATGAAAGTCGCAAAAATTAATTCCCAGCAACAAAAACCTTCTGTCCTAATCGCAAAAATTAGTTCCCGCTAAACACAAAAATTCGCCAATCCGCAAAAATAAACTCCCGCAAAAATTTCGTGCCACACGGTAGTTGTTTCATTGTTTTGGGTTAAAAATTAAAAGTTGGTTTCTTTTTAAAAACGCGTTTACTTTTACTCTGACCCCATCTTTCTCTTAAAATGACATAATCCAGTAATAATTTGTAATGAAGAGCAGCGATGAATCCTTTTTTCGCCGTCGGCTCAAGTATGAAGTATGAATGCCTTTTTTAATTTGTGATTGTTACTCCCTTTCGTATTTTTTTAATATCATTTATTATATTATATTCCTCCAGGCTTGTTTGTCGTTGTGCAAAAGCCGCATCCAATAAAGGCTACGTTTACTTTGGAATTCAGTTCTATGGCGAATGTTGGAGTAGTGCAGATGCTGAGTCTCGCTTTCATATGTACGGAGCTACCAATAACTGTGTTAACACAGGCTATAATCTCTGTGATGATCAGGCAAGCAACGAAGCTTGTGCAGGGGCCAACCATTCCAACTATGTGTATGAGATTGTAAACGGTATGTTCCTTATAGTGGCTCAAGCCAGTATTTCTGTAGGCACACCCTCTTTTTTTCGACCTGTTATATCTATAAATAGTTAAATTGATCTTTATCGTAAATCCACTATAACAGGTGGATTTTACATACATTAGATTACTATATTATGATTTGCCACTTTTGCGATCGGAATGGAATATCACATGGTAATGACGTCAGAATTCTTTATTAATAAGCTCATCATCAATTTTCTGTCCTTATCCGCGTTTTCTCTGGAAATGCTCCACGCTTCGTATACTTGGGTTCATGCCTTATTGCTGTGCGAAGTTTCGCAAAAAATCTTCTGGAGGATTTTCAGGATAGCTCGTAATTTCAACCTGTAGGCTGTAATTTATGCTTTGACTGAAGTCTTGACATTATGCTAATCAAATTTACTACTTCTTGGATGTTACCGAAAATTCATACGTATGTCGGACTAGAAGGTAGATGGTTTTGGGCGATTTGAAATAACAGGAAAGTATATGCATCAGGGTAAAACACAATGCTGAGCATTTTTTGCGAATTTTAAGCATAAGAGATCTAAAGATGGAAGGTATGCTTATAAAAGTACTTGGTGAAGCCACCTTTAGTATGCGACGATTATTTCTTGAGGGAGTTGTGCTTGCTAGTAGTACTATGCTAAAATGTTTAAAGTTCAGGCTATTGCCATTTCTGAATGGCTTATTTGATATCTAAACGATAATAATATTATTATATATCTACCCGGATTCTTGAAAACGTTACCGCCAAATAGACCTCCTCCGTCAAGCAGTTATTTTCGGCCAAAATAGCCAGTATGGAAACTATGAGTGCAACCATTCTTTCTCGCTTTTTTCTCCTTTTCTTTTCCTTCAAAGAGGTTATTGGGCGCAAAAAACCTGCCTTATGCTCCGTTTTCACTCAAATGGCTACAAATTTCACTAGACTGGTTTTCAAAAATTGGCTGGTTATTAATGTGTGTTGTTTGTTTTTAATTCAAAGATTTTCCAGATGGAAGCGCTACAGGACAGCCTATAGAACCGCAGGAGTACTAATGGAGTTTAAATGATCGAGAACTTCAACAGCAATCATCGTTAACATTCATCGATCGGGGTTTTAATAAAATTAGTCAACAAGACATTAGATTCTGTCAGTACCGACTTAAATAATTGTATTAAATTTACAGCTGCTGGACCGAGATTTCAAGTCGCTTTTGTTGTTGTTGTTTTGCTTTGATAGCTTGTAAAGGTCAGGGGCACCAAGCGATCTTTTTCTGTAAAATCAATCTATTACCTGGGATTTTTCTAAGGCCCGAGAAGGCTCACTGGGAGATATTCGTAGCTTATCTTCTAATAAACTTAGTACTTAATTACGGCTTTTCGGAGGCTGTATTTTTCCTTATTTCAGTTTCCAAGATCTTGCGATTATTGTTTAAAAACGAACGCCTGAAAAATTCGGTATAAAGATAAAACGTCCCCCCTAGAAATTTCTGATGAAAGTACGGCAACTCCATTTTCTCAAACTTTCGACTGGACCTATCAAGGTAACTCAAAACGGATCATTGTTGGATCAGACGAAAAACCACCTAAAACGTTTCCATATAAAATATCCCCAACCACTAAAAAGAATATAAACATTTGAACGGATATGATTCAAACTTACAAGAGTGATTTTTTGGCCATTTCCACCCAAAAAATTCTCAAGAAGGTAAAAATTTTAACCGGATCACCCTTAAAGGTTTAAAAATGTCAATAAATAACCCTAACGAGAACTAATTTTAGGGCAACTTCAAATTAACCAGACAGGCTTCTAAAGAACAGAAGAAAATATTTGAGACAGGCTTCTGACGTATTGGGAAACATTCGGTCCTTAGTTGTCCGTGTAGGTTTGGATGTCGTCATTGATATTTAAACAAACGTGGACGTTCTTAAGAACGAGCTTGAGATCAGAAGATTAACACAACTCAGGTGGCGGGTGTTTTAGGTCTCGATCTCCAGCCGTTTTGTGCGCTCGCGTTCCTTCCCGCATGCAAACCGGAGTCCCTCGAGGGGTTGGAAATAGTGCTTATCAATACTCAAAGTTTAAAATTAACTAAGACTAAGGTATTTCCTATGCCCTGCAAAGAGGTAGTCTTTTACATCAGGGGAGGTTAAAAGGCTTGTACAGTTTCACAAAGATTAATTCCTACACATGGAACTGCCTTCCAATAGACGAGGTTGTAGAGGAGCGTTCACACATCGCGGGAGCCCCATACCCAAAAGAAAAAGATTTGATTATGACGCCAGTGTACGCTCGTACGCCCGTAGGGCCGTACAGACTCTGGGAGTAGGGATAAGAAACTCAGTGGGGTAGGGAAGGGAGTCCCAGAAATGTACGTTTATTATCGTTTTGGCGCAAAATCAACAATTTTAGGGGTAACCAACGGAGTTACTCGAGTAAAAATTTAGATTGAAGTTTCTTGTGTTTGACTTACGACAAAATGTTCGGAAATAAATTTTTAAGGCTTTGCTTTTAGGAACTTGGTCAGCGTTTGGTCACACTCCAGGAACAACCTAATCTCTCCCCCCCCCCCCCCCCCCCCCACCTCTCACATCCCTTGGTTAAAGCTATTGAAAATTTTAGGCAATATTTGCTTCCCCGAACAGATATCTTGCAGAAAATAGGCTTATAAATTGATACACAACACGCAAAGGGCAGTTTGTGTAAACTGCAAATATGAATTATTCATAGTTATTCATAGGAGCAAATATTAAATAAGTTATCAACCTTACGCAGTCGTCAGTGACGCAGACGTATGGTAAGGATTCCTTTTTCTAGAGTATTACTGGGATAGAACTTGATTTATGATTTTCTCTTTTTGTTTTTAAAATCAGTTAAGTATAAATTTTTTGGTTTGAAGTAGTTAAAAGTCAGTACAAAGGGACGCTTCGCTTTTAGCATTGGCTACGGCTATATATTATAAATAAAATACCTCTGAAAATGGCAAAATCTTTTAATTAACGTTTACCATGCTGTCGCACCGAAAACTGGCTGAGGACGGTTTTAAAAGAAGTGGATTAAAATTAAAAACTTCAGCACGACGCTCTCAAGTCTGAAAAAAATAGCTCTTAACTAAGACCATTTGAACTGATTTGATTTGGATCTGTAGAAAAGCCAAATAAATTTTTGCACTGGCTAAGTTACTATCTGATGATTCCATTCAGTTATTTATGTTAGGCATCTTCAATCGTGGCAGTTATAACTGAGAGTATAACTGCCTTTCCACCAAATAAACTCCTACCAAACACTGAGTTGAGCCCGCTCCAAATGTTTCCACCTATTGTAAACAATCACCTTCCCAAAACACCACCTCCGATAGGAACCTCACCTAAAAGACCACCTTTGCCAAGAGAAGGTTACCCTTTTTTGTATGGCAATTGTTTAATGTTCTATTGTTTTCAGTCTCTTAAGGCTGGTTTTCATTAGCGACGGAGTCGGAGACGGAATCGTAAGTGGAGTCGTAAGAGCGCTTATATATGACCTCGTGAAAATCAAAAAGCGGAGTCGTAAGCAGGAGTCGGAATCGGAGTCGGAAGAATCAGAACGTTTCCATTTTCTTCTGACTCCGCTTATGACTCTGTCGTTTACGATCTAGTGAAAATCAGCTGGTTGTCGGAGTCGGAAGCAGAAGCGAAAGAATAAACCAATCTCAATGCACGTTCCTACGCTTTGTGTGATTGATTTAGTTCTTCCGCTTCTGCTTGCGACTTCGACGACCCAGTTTTCACTAGATCGTAAAGTTTTACACTTCTGATTACGACTCCGACTCCGACTTTGTCGCTAGTGAAAACCAGCCTTTATAGGCAACCGCTTAACACGTGATCTGAACCCTATATTCACAGTGTGTACTACACATCACCGAATCACAAAGAGAAGCTTTTTAATTATTTTATTAAACATGGCGCTGGTTGAAATCACAACTCAGAAATCGTATGAAGTTTATTTTAGTTCAATCGGTAGAGCGCTCGACTGTAGTGCGGAAGGTCGCAGGTTCTATTCCTAGGTCTTAAAATAGCTGAGAAATGAAAGTACTTCCTTTGCCCTGCAAACGGTTAAATCTTCGGGTGGCTGGGATGACCACATAAAATGGCGGTCCCGGCTCATGTTGGGGACGGAAAATTAGTGTCCTCAATTAATACTTTGGTGCTAAATACATTGACAGTCAAATAAAGTGCATTTTTTAAAAAAAGGATATATGAAAACACAAAGCTGTTGCCGATTTAAATACTTGCTGCGGTTCCTACTTGGAGCTACTACCATACGCGTCCTTTTAAAAGCGACCGCTGGATCGTTGTAATTTGGGTGGCCACACGCGTGGTTCGACTGTATGTCCAGCTAAGCCGGTTAATTCAGACATTCGATACCTATACTTTATGATGGCTGTACAATTGTTGCCGAATTTTACTTGTTAAAAATGGGGGAAGAATACATTATAGGGACTTAATCGGACTGAAAAACTACTTAAAAATTCAATAATCATATGATAGCTAGGGTTCTTCTATCTAAAATTTCAATGGTTTAGTAGCAAGAAAATCTATTGGTTCGTTTCTCTGTTTGTTTATACTCAGCCCAAGCTGATTAACATGAAAATGGCTCTGGTTCGCATATCGGTTCGACCAGGCAACACGGGATCTTAAACACGCTTCAGTCAAATTTTGTAAAAGGGACAAAAATGTAGCTAACAAGTTTTTAATATTCTTTTGGCATGGAGGAAATGAGTTAGTCCTGCTATGAATCTTTCTTACGAAACGATTAAAACCCTTCTTTTAGTTAAAGCGCCCCAAGTAAACAAATTTGTTTGAGTTTGCTAAGTATTAACTACACTTCATTAAAACCCAAGTTGAATGCGAAGCAAATGAGTACGGGGGTGGAAAATTCCTGCATAACGAAGCAATATCTTGCAGGGTTCTTAACACCATTCCAGCCTAACGCGAAGATTGGGGAGACCAAATAGAGCTCGCCATTCTTTTACAAGCCTCAGTTATCTCTTTCCTCTTGGATAGTCTCGGGATTCAAAATCTGGTAAGTTAACTCGTTGATTTTATCATTAACAAAGCTACGAGAAAGTGTAAGACGACTATGAAAGATCCTTTAACTTTCAAAAACAATCCTACCTGTGGGACCTCTCCATCGCTCGGTGATGAGCTGTCGAAAGTTCAGAAACTAATAAGCCTGTGCTAGATATTCCGATATTATGCACCCGATTAAAGAAATTCTAAGAACACTTTTTTGGGCTAAGAAACCTCGATGTAGGAAGGCTGATCTTAACCTTTGCCCCAGATGCAATTCCACTTTACATTCTTTGAGCTCTAAGTTACACCGCCCCATTCGTACTGAGTTTTATCCTTTCCTGATTTCATGAAAGTGAGAGGGCAAGGAACTACAACCTAAAACTCTGCGCTATTCTTAATCTCCATCGAGAGGGAAACATATGTTTCGTCACGGGAAGCTTTTTTTTTTCTTCTAGCCGAGTTTTACTTAAATAAATACAAAGTCCTCCCATATAAATTTTAAGAAACATTTGTT
The DNA here is from genome assembly GCA_038088405.1 of Porites divaricata. NCBI lineage: Eukaryota > Metazoa > Cnidaria > Anthozoa > Scleractinia > Poritidae > Porites > Porites divaricata. Next base: position 3,050,487 of record JBBMOI010000014.1, on the reverse strand, counting down.
ATTCTTGAATAGAACCTGAACAAACCTGAGCTTCGATAATTCATAGAATTAATTGAGTAACCTAAGGCAACAAAAGGCAAAGCCCGCCTCAAGAAATATCCTGCATGGTAAAAAAGATAGAAACGAAATGTTGTGAGTGAAAACTCATGTTAAGGCCTCGGATATCTCTCTTTACAGTTTTTTACACAATGTAATTGTAAACTGAAAATTGACCAAATCGATAATTTTAATAAAATGTCACTTATGGCCACTGGCTGTTCTATTTCTAATGTCCCTGAGCTAAAAACAGTCTCACACCTTCATAGGTTGGTATAGACATGTCAAAAAAGGTTTCACATGATGGTACATTTTTTTTTTCTTTCTCGATTCCAAAGTTTGTTTGCTTTTCTTGCCGCGGGGTTTAAACTATTGACATTTTCATTTTCATTAAGAATTCAACAAAGAAATCAGTCCTTCAGAAGTCTGAGCCGCTAGTAAAAAACCGCGGTCACAGTTAACTTATACTTAAGGGGCTTGCAGAATCTTTTGCCTAATAGATGTTCTTTTTAACTTTTTGTGCTTTTTTTCCCGCGCTGACCGAGCGGCCCATACATTGCTTAAAAATGCACTTTTAACAAATCTTTACCAAAAATGACTAATGAATATTTTGGTGTTAATGTAAAATGTACACAATTCCCTGTAACTAGTTACGCCGACAAAGCAAAACGATTTGACCTATTTTGAAGCCTAACGGTGAAGTTTTAAAAACAATTCTGACACGGAGACATATCTTATGACAAGCGCTAAAAATAGCGTTTCGGAACCTCCAAATTTGAACATTTTCTAGCGGAGGATACCCCCCAGACCCCCCTACAAGGCTCGTGTCTTCGCCACTCACGATAATGTCCCCCCTCCCCCGTTACAAAAAACCCAGCTACGGACCTGCATGAATGAACAAAATGGTTTTAAGTTTGCAGCAAACAGAAAAGTTAAACTTAACAAATAAAGGTATCTCTTTCATGGAATGAACAGAGGTTAAAGCAAGAGAAAATAATGATCTTATTACGTCGAAAGTGCGTTCTGTTACCACAACTGTAATAGGGTACGGTTTAGTAAACTAGGGCATTTTATTATTTGAAAGGGCTTTTGATCTGTTTTTAACCAGTTTTTGATCTCATATTAGAAAAATCTGCTAACAACTTAACATGCAAAACATGGATTTTTTGTTTTTGCTTACAGGATCACCATGCGCGCGCCATTAGTTTGTCTTATTTTCCTGATTTGTATCTTGGCAATAGAAGCTAAGTCTAGATGGAAAAAAGGTAACAAATACATTAAAAATGAAATTTATTGGTCAATTAATTCTAAATGAAATACATAATATGCGTCTTCAGTGTGGCGTGTGTTCCGATCAAGTGGAGTAAAGCAAGTGGCTTAATGAAGAGTGAATGATTATAGCTGAGGCACCTTAATACTCAACCCTTCAACTTCAGTACAGTCAAACCCTGTTAATATGGACACTGAGGGGACCATAGAAAGGGCCAGTATTAACGGGGTGTCCGAATTAAGGGGGTTAAGTTTAGAGAAAATGTAAGGGCTTTCTTTCCCCAGGGACAAAGCAGACTGTCCGTAATATAGAGGTGTTCGTTTTGAGTGGGTTGAATTTAGACAAAATGTGAGGGCTTTCTTTTTAATTTCCTCAGGGACAGAGCAAACTGTCCGTAAGAATGAAGTGTCCGTTGAGCGGGGTTGGACTATACTTCATTGATTTTTGAAGCTATTTACGTTGCCAGACAGTTTCCTTTGGAATTTATTTTTCCATTGTTTTTTGCTCAGAAAAAACTGAAGTAAGAGATCTTGAGGAGGCACTGGAAGATCTAAGGAAATCAGGTACACTGATCGGGGGAACTTGTCTTCTATTTTCTCCCCTTGAATCATGATCATTGTCACCTTTATCATCATAATCATCATCATCATCATCATCCCGTTCAACATTGTCATCGTCCTTATGGCTATCACAGGAGCCTGTTAATCTCTTGTAATGGTAATCAACACTATGTGAACCGATAAGTGAAAATAAATCATTTATTATTTTATTTTGCTTTTGTTTTTTAAATTAGAGATTACTTCTAAAGGAAGCAAAAGAAAAGACCATCTTAAAGAGACTTTGAAATCTCTTACCGAGGAAGGTAGGGTCAAAACTATAGGAAAATTAATTTTTCTTTTAAATGGCTCGTTGAAATTTTGTATCTCACTGACGAGTGTATAAATCCCTGATTTTGATCACGACTTCTCAACCACTTGGCTGAAACCAGCAATAGGCATCAAACGCGTTCAGCGCCACCTAAAGTAGAAATGCCAGTAGGCTGATTTTTTCCAAACAGTGGCTGGTAAGGTGAGTCTATCATGCTGTTCTTCATCCGCGCTGAAATGATTTCTGATGATCTGACTGTACATCTAAGTGCCGCTCTTTTATTCTGAGTTCTTTCTCTCAGCTGATACTGAATGGTCAGCGAAAAGTGATTTGGTGTTGACACGATGAGAATAAATTCAGGGAAGCGGTAAACGCCCTTGAGGATCAGATTCTGATGACTGTGACTTCAGCGAGATTGGAACCGATGACTCTGTGTAGACTCATACATTGGGAGAGTTTGTTGAGTTCATCTTCACACGTGAAAGGAATGAAAATAGAATAAAGATGATGTGAACTGCGGAAATACAAACTTAAATGAAGATGCGATAACCCCAGTAGTAATTGCAATTTAAGCAATTGCAAATTATTAAATCCGAAAAAATAATTAATAGTTTTGGGACTTCAACGGGATTCGAACTCATGGCCTCTGCTTTTAAAAATTATATTTACTAATGAGTAAATTAAGTGGTTAAAGAGCAGTTTGATTGCTTTTTTGTGGGGTTGGCTCAATATCGGTTTGGTACAGCGTATGTATTTTCCGAACCAAGTATGTTAAACCATAAGTGCCGATTTATATATAGTTGCGTTCTTAAATATATATAAGCCTCTTAAGTCACCCCAATTTTTGTTTTGGGCTGTCCTTACAACCGAAGTTCGGTAAAGTTGGACCACCATGTTTGATCTTCAACCTGGCTAAAAAATGTTTGTGGGTCTAGGAGGGCGGAAATGCTTCAAGGAGCGCCGGGAAAGCGCCCTGAAAAGACAATAAAAAAAGAGACATATTCAGAGATTCACTTACAGTTGGAAATTTCTCAAACTTTATTGTTCTTTTGTAGAATCAGACCCAGCAAGTGGAAACGGTGAACTCAGCCCCGAGGACTATTGAAAATGTTACACGAACTTAAGCTAGATATGTTGTATTTAGTATCATTTCTGAAGCTTTTGTAACATACTGAGAATCTGCATTGTTGACTTTTTTTTATCATCTTGGTAGCGTTGGAGAAAAGGTTCCCTTTTCAGCAGTCAAGTGTTTCTTTTGTTTGGAATCTGCCGGTAAAACAATATGATAATCACGACATTGCTTTGAAAGCGGCACTATACAAACATTAGAAAAAAAAAATCAAGAGGTACTCTACTACTGACAGTGAATACTCCTAAGGCCACTCATTCTCGTCTACAGAACCCGTCGTTTGTTTTGGTCAATCCGCGTGGCTCTGGGGACGTATATAAAGAGAAACTCTTTCAACTCCTGGTCATTTTTATTATCTTCATTAGCGATGTTTTGTCCTTATTTCTGCATAATTTATAGCTCTTATCCAGACTTTGACATGTCTTTTTAAAATAATTTTTGGAGCTTTCTTTTGTTAAGGTAGCGGTAACTATGTTAAAGAAATTTTACAATTTTCTGGCCTTGAAAACACAAGGTCATTCTCTTTGAGGGTCGTAAAATCCTTCAAGACGGGACACACGAGATGACATGTCGTAGGGTAATATTCCCTCAACGTGTACCCTTGCGTGCACTGAATGGGATGAAGTTACTCTTACCTGTAAATCCAAAAGAATTATCTTCGTGGACGCTGAGATACAATGGAGACTGCTCTAGCAGTCCCTCGAGATTATCCCCCGGACGAGCATTTACTCGCCAGTTCCCATCTGGGCTCGTTCACTCCTCTGTATATATCTCTAATACTCCCAAACCTCGGCTTGACTGACTGAAAAGGGACTCTACTCTTAACTTGAAGGCTCAGGATTTGGACCACGGGCTGAAATAAGTCCCAGAGGAGGACTGATCGATAGGGATAGTTTTCATTTTTCAGTTGATAGGGCTGGTTTTTTTTTTTTGAGATGGCTGCACGAAGGTCTTGGCTGAATTTTCACCTTGAGGCTAGAAAAATCTTCTGACTTTACAGTGTACCATTGCATTAAATCTTTACACAACAGCTTTGATCTGCTGCTTTATTGTAGTTAGTGTTGAAGTAATTGACCTACTTATCATGCAAATAAGCCTGACAAACTGACTATTTACAGCAATAGGCGTCTTGTGTGAGTGTTAATCTAATTTCCATTAAAAATCTTTTTTTTTCAAGGAGGCCGGAAAATAAATTGAGCCTCTGTATGGGTACTTGTGGACGTTGATTTCGGCCTTCGGTTTTTTCGCTAAAGCGTTGGTTTTTCAGGAGAATCATCGCATATCAAGAATTTGTTGCGTGGTAATGCTGCTAGCGAGCTCAGCGTCACAATAACGACGTACTCGACGACAGGAACGACAAAATAAGCGACACAAAAACTCTCAAAGTACAGTACACTTTTTGGCAGGTTTCTTTGTCATTGCAAGACCTTAACGTTTTCATGACTTGACTGAAATGGCAAATTGATGCTTTAATCTGTGTACAGACGCCCCCTCCCCTTCGATTTCGTCGCATGCAGAAGCTTATATTTAAGTGTATCACATATATTACATTGTAAATGGGAGTGTGGGCCATTTTGGGTTTGAATTTTCTAATAAGCTGTCATTCAGTACGTAATAGTGGCTGCACCTCTCTCCCAAGGCTCTTTTTATTACCAATCTTCCTTTGCTGATTGCCCTGGTCCCGGATTTAGTAAGTTGTCGAAAATTAATTAATATAAATTCTGTTAAGTAGCAAAATACCCAGGAAAGAATTTCCGCGTCAATTCCTAAAAGGGACGAAATTCTAAGAGAGGCTTCATGTGATTTTTGACTCCAGATGACTTGACCACAACATGTACGGAATGCGCGGGCTGAAGAGACGTAGCTATCAGTCTTGCTCATAACCCAGTGCTACTCCGCTTTATTTAACTAAAGACCACATGCGAAAAAGGAACCACGGGCTCTAGGGACGATCATCTGGTAAGCTCTGCGCACTGCGGTTAAGGAGTTTATTTTTTCTGCCAAGATTCTGTCGTTTCAAGCTACAATATAATTTTATGCTTATACAATAAAACATATCTAGCAGATTTTTTGAAAACCAACTTATCGAAATTTTCAGTCATTTCATTGAAAAGGCGTCAAAATGCAGTTTTTTTAAGCCCGAGGAGCTCCAAAATCACAGTAACAAAGGAAAAGGTAATGAGAAAAAGAAAGAGCGACGAGAAGGAAAGGGGAAGAAAAAGGAAGCAAAAGGCCCATTTGGCGGTAACGTTCAAAATTCGGCAATATATTTTTTTTATGCAATAAATTGCTAACATGAGTCTGAGAGGCTCTCTGTTCATTTTTCTATATTTGGTTTGGTTTTCGTTGTGCTCAAGTCACTTCTGGGAATTGAGAGACAACAGAGTCATGAAAAATTTGCGATTTTGCACCCAAAGCCTAGGAATCATGTTTGAATTTTATCATATCGAACATGGGCTATTGAAATGAAAACTGAATGCTTGAGAATTTTTTTTGGTGAACGAACATCCAAACACACGAATACAGCGACACAGTGACACCAACTCTAAAGATACAATATTTTATACGATAACATATACTCGTTTATGTAGATTAGGGGTGATGAATGGTCCATTAAGATTTTTAACTGCTCAAAAAATTTTACCTTTGCTCGATTTGCTCGCAAAATTTAAACGAGTGCTCGCTTGCTCGTGCTCCCCAAATTTTTGCGTTACTCGCAAGCTCGCAAAGCAAATTTTTTATTTCTGCTCGTGCTCGCAAAAAGATCGCAGAGCTCGGCATGCTCGCGAATGCTCGCAAAGACCATTCGTCACCCCTCGGATTGTTTCAGTGCAAATGACAATTAAAGCAAGTGTTGGAGGTTGGTATTTATTAAATCGTTTTATAGCCCATAAATCCTCAGCTGAATGGATAAAGGTTTGCATCCCGAAACGTTCACAATGTCCTTTTTCAGCTTGTTTACAAATGGGAAAGCTCACTTAAGACATGCTAATAAATCGTGGCTCCTCGTGTGCAAATAACGAGAGGGAAAACCATTATACAGCAGGTACTAAACAAACCTTGACAGCCACATTATGCCGCTAACTTGATAATTAATCACTTGACTGAAAAAAAATAAATGTAAATTGAAATTTTTTTCCCGCCTCTATACACAGAAAACGCAATGAATTTCCGTGCCTTTTCTGGTATTTGTGACGCCAATTACGTCAGAGTTTTGTTAATAATTAAACAGACTATAATAATAACCCATAAGTCTTCAATTTACTCGATAAGAATTGCATTCCTTGATTGAAAAACTCCAAACAGTCAATACACGAACAAAAAAAAAGCCTTGGAAGATAGAAGTTAAGGCTGTTTTATGGTTGTATTTGAAAACAAGCTTCAAAAGGTCATCCCTCCTTTTTCTATTAGCAACGAAGTTCCTTAAATTCTTAAATCACCTCGGTCTGTTGTTCTCTTGTGTAATTTAAGGTGAGTGTTTTCATTTATCCTGTTGGAGCTCAAGAGTTACCATCTTGGCTGCTTTAGTTCTTTTTTTTTTTAAGCCGATAACAATCATTTCTAATGTAGTAATAAGCCTATGATGCCAAATATGCACGGAAACTAGTAAGTACCTCTTCACACCTTCGGTTGTTATAGGCACTGTTATTTAACAACTGAAGAACTATCTCGTAAAGAACCGATCTGAAAGGACTCTCACTTTAAACCAGCATTTCTACACTGTCTCTGTTTCGTTTTCAAGAGAACGCTTCGTTTGAACGATCGTTCTAGTCAGTCTTTAGCTCACTCTTAAACTTCAAAATATACTTATAGTTGTCCTTTCTTTGATTATTTGCGGAAAGCACAGAACAGTACTGAGCAATTTATAAGGCCATGCTATTACTTAAATTTTTCCATTTTATAGACAACGACACACCAAACTTTCTTCCTTGCAGTTTTGTTAGGTATTTTTGAAGCCATTTAAAATTTTAAATTCCGCCCAAAAACAAACATAGACTGAAGTGGCTTGACATTCCCGTAACACGCCGTCAATAATGCATGTGAATAAAAGAGATCTTTCCGGTGCCTGCAAAAAGAAGCCGTTCGTTAAAGTACTGTAAACACTGCAGAAAACCTCTTATGCTGATGAACCCACGCATCAAAGTAAAGTCATCTACATGAGGTGTTTGTTCTTACCCCCCTCCCCGAATTTAAATGAACTAGGGTACCTTCCGGCAAGCGCCAACGAGGCGAATTCGTTTATCTTTTGTGGAATGTGCCTATTCAGATCTTCGCGATATTTTTTTTCCCATAACTTTAGAGGTTTAAAATGGATTCCGCTATAGAAAAGGATGGCACCCAACTGCAAAACAACAACAGCTTGAAGCTTTTTTGGTAAATATGAGCAAGTTAGCACTTATTTTTCATGGAAAATTCCATTTTATCAAAACTATAAACGTTAAAAAGAAAAATATAGTTCAAATGAGGCCTTTGACTGCTGAAATTAAAAATAATAATTAAATTCCGAGCAACAGCGTCATCAGGGATAAGGAAAATATTTGGCGTAGTAATATACATAAGAAAAAATTGGTGTAAAGTAAAATGTGTGAAAAACCGCAAGAATGGGGCGGAATGTATCAGAGGTATAAAAATATAAACTTGAATAAAATACAAAGATCTAATGAGCGAGTGTTACAGGACAAAAATTCTCTTGAAAGGCATAATGATAGTCTTCAAAACAATAGGTCCGCAAGTTCGTTGTATTCCTCACGGGAGTTTTGGCCTGTCTCAATGTAAATTGAGCAGCAAAAAAACATGCTGGTTAACAAAATCCAAAGACATGAATAAATTCTAAAAAAAAAAGGTCCGCAAATACGTTGCATTCCTCACGGGAGGTGAGGACTGGCTCAATGTAAATCGACCTGCGAAAAACACGCTGGTTCTGATCAGGGCGTAAGAAGCTAGGGTGTTGAAACTTTCATACACGCTCTCTGGTTCAACTGTGATGCGGAGTAGGACTGGAACTAGTTCGCTTTCGAACAGCTCTCCATCCGTTGTCAGGGCAAGGAAAATGGCGCCGTCTATCTGGAGGTAGGTTCGGATTATTGCTTTACATCTTAAGATCGCTGCAATCTATAATTAGATTTGATATTTGGCATATTTCTATGCGATGTACATAAGACATTCAGGTGATATTTTATAGTTTAAATATAAGTTATGGTGTTTTTTCGCCTTTTATGTTTATGTAGTGTCAAAATGGCCTATCGCGTATTACTGGTTGACGGTCGCCGTTTCATCTTGCCAGTCCAAAACCAAATGATAATAAACGGCTACAAAAAAAAAAAAAAAAAAAAAAAAAAAAAAAATGTAATGGTTTTATAAATTTTGACCCTTCAAGGTTTTTTCACTTCTGAAGTGACGACTTCATATGTATATTTTTGGAGATAGCAGGTTTTTTTTTTGTACGTTAGCGTTTAGCTTGTTAGTATCAGTCGCTCAATTTAGCGATTTAATTTGCATTTTTCAATATACACTAAGATGGTAAACATTTTTATTTAGTTATAGAACCGCGACCCAAGAAGGTTCTGACTATTTTTAAAGTTCTACTAGAAAATTGCATTCGAATGGTTTCGTCTGACAGTCTTTACATAAACAACAAAAATTCTGCTTCACTGCGGTATAAATCTAAAGGTTGTATTGCACAGAAACAGAATGAAGCCTATGGAGAAATTTGCTTACAAATCCCACCAAAGATTCCTCTGTAAAACTAAATCATGGAATGTGTTTGTTATTATGAGTTTTTGCAGGACAACAGTGAGTGCCTGGCCTGATGAGACTACTAGCTAGAGAACGCACGCTTAAAGATAAACGAGTTCATAATACTGATAATATGAAGAAGAACATGAAGAGGTCTTAATTTGATTGCAAGTAGAATAAATTAAGACTGAGTGGCATTGTATTTTTGTCGTCAGAGTTAAGTGTGGTGTTGCACAAACTACAGTCAACTATATACATTATGTCCTCTCATCCTCTTAATATTATAATATTGTAGTTACAAGGAAACAGGAAAGTATTTTTTGAATCAGGTTTGGTTAAGCCTGGCTGCAGTTGATAAATTTAACCAAAAATAAAATTGAATCATACTGCACATGAAGTATACAAGTGCGCTAGGGTTGCTGGTCACACTAACAAGTTTATTTTTCAATGGTTTCATAGATATTATCGAACAAAAATATTTGCTGGGATAGTTATTTTTGTTCTTGTGACCTCTTTGTTGGTTTTTCAAGGGCAGTGAATTTTATTTTCACATACTTATTCTTCATTGCAGAGTAGTATTAGTGTGCAAGATAAAAAATAATGATGATTTTATTATATGTTAAATTTACCCGGAATTTAGTTTTCACAATCTGTCCAACTATAATGCTCAATATTGGAGATAGCTCAATAAGGTGTTTAGAGAATACTGATATGCACCAACAAATCCAAAAACCTTGGATTGAAACTGGGCAGCATAAAATAAATGCCATAGCAGATGGTGAAATACACAACTTGATAATAAACTAAAGTAGAGAACCGATAAAATTAGTCTAAAAATAATGTCAATGCTATCATCTGAGTTTTGATGCCATTTTCTTACCAAGTCACGAAATTTACAGGTCACGGAGGTGGAACTATATTCAATACAGATATTTGTTCTTGTGGGAAAAAATTAAACAAAACAGAAAACGAACATGAGAAAAATAATTTGTTCCTTCGCTATTGCTTGCAGCAAATGAATGCCTCGGGATAATCTCTCTGACGGTCCAGTATAATGTCCGCCATGTTGTTTTGTCTCTTCGGTAGTACCCAGACCCTTGCATCACAGCTATATCGCTCGACCCCGCTCGTTTCAACACCCTAGCTTCTTACGCCCTGGCACTGATATAGGTTTTGAGAATATAACCCTATGCCTTGATCAACTACCGCTTAAAATTCAATTCACAAAGGAAAAGAGAACACGGACACCCTGGTTCTGAGTCGAGAAGCGAACACGCTACCTCATTGTAAATGGAGCTGCAAAGAACAAGCAGGTTCTGACAAAAATTTGAGCGTAAAACCCTATTCCTTGATCAGCTGCCGCTTTAAACGAAATTTATAAAGCAAACCAGAGCACTAATAGCCCTTTCAAACGAGAAATCGTATTAAAGCTTGCTCACCTGTTAGGGCCTCTTGAACAGACAACGAACAGCTGCACACTGAATCACCCAATTTCGGACCCCCGTTGTAAATACAAGACAATGACGTCACTACCCTAATATGGGATCTTACTTACACCCAAATATGATCAAAAATGCAAATTTTGGAGGGTTACGCAGAATTTGAGAGTTTTTGCCTATATTGGGCGGCGTTGTAATTCTACCGCCGCGTCAACCTTGCTTCTAGCTCGGTGGCCTCGTTGGCAATAAGGCTATTAAAGAAAAAAAGAGTAGAAAAATTCCACAACTAGGCGTATAATCGTGACTTTAAAACTGTTATATGAAAAAAAAACAAAAACAAAAACAAAAACAACGGACAGTTGTGGTGATTCCTTGAATGACTTTTCCTACGTGAAATCTGAGGGTAACGGTACAATTTTTATTTCAAGCAAAAAAAGGTTTCAATAATTTAGAAGGTAATTTTATGTTGAAGTTAAATTTTTATCTCACACAGGTAATTTTTATTGTTTCAACTTCATTAGCATACATTACCATAACCAACAACAAAAGAAAAGCAAAAATTACCTGAGATGAAAAATTAACTACCGCATATATTTTAACACTTAACGAAGGATGTTGCTCAAAGCAATTTGGACATTAATCTCAGTACGTACGGAAGGTCACAGGTAAAGGTCAATTAAATATCAAAAGACAGCGAAAATGTAAATGATTTATCTCTCCAAACGTTGATTTTTTTTGTAATTTGTCATAGCCATGAAGGTCGTAGTTACCTGTTTACTGCTGTTCGCATTCATAGCCTACTCAAATGGACGAAGTCTTTCAAAACAAGGTGTGTCACTGATCCTCAAAGCATAAGTATTGCTTAATAACTATCATCTGTACCTTGAACATTTTGCTTAGTTCATGTGGTCTTATGAGTGAAGTTTGTTACAAGAAACATTTATTAGTTGTTCCAATCCCTATTTATATTTCGATAGTTAATGACAATTTAACTCCTTTCCTGTTTTCTTACATCTAGTAAATGACACTGGGTCAGTAACGGAATAAAATAAACAATCGTCTTATGTTGCAAGTTGTTTTATTTCATGTTATTACAGACAAGAGAGAGAGATCATCGCAGTTATAGGCGAAACTTTTGCAGTGGCGAAAATAAAGCTTGAAAAAATTCAGCCTTGCCAGAATTCGATCCCTTGACTTCTGCAACACCGTTGTGGCGCTCTACCAACTGAGCTATCAAGCCAGTTGGGAGCAAGTCATTGACGGAGTTGGTTCGTTATGAGCCCACGGAGGGATGATGACGATGAAAAATTGAATAAATGAGAATTAAATAGGTCGAAATTGCGGGTGAAGAATGAAATGAAGAAGATCATCATAGTTCTAGACGCAACGTTCAGACACGTTATTTTTATTGTTGTTTTTTTAAATTTTAATATTTAATTTTTTGGTGTGTAAAGGTTTCTTTTATTAGTTGTTTATACTGATGTCTGTGCTGTGAAGCAATTGTCTTCTTTCGTTTTTTGAGGATAAAGTGTTTGGCAGTTAATATAACTGAATGGATGTCTTTTTTCTAATTATTAGGGACAAAGGAGGATCAGTCAAATGTGATGGAAAAGTCCTTAAAAGATCTTATGGAAGACGGTAAGTACTCAGTGAGTGTGTGTAAAATGGAGAGGTTTGGGGAGGGGATAAAGTTATAAAACGCCTAGAAATTTACTCTGAATGTTGCCAGAAACTAGGAAAGAAACCATAAAATATTATATAAAACAATATACAATATCATAAAATGAGTACAAAATAATAGAATTAGCTTTCCTAATCATAGCATAATTACTTGAGTGAGTGTAAAATGGAGAGCTGTTTGGAGGGGATACAGCTATAAAAATCCTAGAAATTTACTCTGAATATTGCCAGAAACAAGGAAAGAAATCATATAATTATATTCATATCTAAAAATATGCGATATAATAAAATGACTGTGTAGAAAATAATAGAATAAGCTTGCCTTATTATAGCCAACTAATTAAAAAAAAAAGTATTGGAGGAGCACAAGTACACTTGGGAATATGAATGCTTACTTACTGAATGATAAGCGTTCACACTACAATCCGTAAGCATGCTTGAAGCAATCGGGGATGTCAATCAAGTTTATATTCGGCAAAATTTCGCATGCATGTTATAGCGTGGGTGGGATTTAAACTATTACATGCTCAAAACGTAACTTCATCATGAGTACCTCGAAAACATCGAATTGCTTACTTTTTGTTTCTCATATTTGTTACTGTAAGGATAAAGAGCTTTGCTGAAGATTTGAGCAATTTTACAGAGGAAGCGAAGAGCTTCTTTTACTACCGAGATTCTCTATACCATCCTAAAAAATACCGCTTGAATTTCGAATCGGACTTATTTCCAACAGAGCCAGAGAAAGAGTCTCATTTTACAAGACTGAAACTTGCTTTGACCTATTTTCTTTTACGTTCTCCTCGGCCTCGTGTGCAAATAACGTATGAGAGGAAAAATCATTATAAAGCAGGCACTAAACCTTGACAGCCACATAGGGCCGCCCACTTGACAATTATCTACTTCAAGTGAAAAAAAAAAAAATGAATGTAAATGAAAAGTTATTATTCTTTTTGTCGCCTCTCTATATAGAAAACCTCATGAATCCTCGCTTTTTTTCTGGTATTTGTGACGTCAACTATGTCAAGGTTGGATGTTACAAAGAGACGAAGAATAATTTAGCACTTCCACAGGAACTGTTTCAAGATAGATTCGCAAATCAGCCCAATTATAGTGGACAGAATGTTGATTGGGCTGATTACAGTAATTACCTTAAAAGGTAAGGAAAATGGAACTATTTTAGCTGAAAGAGTATAAAAGGCTTTCAAAGACAACTAGACTTTGATAGATGGTGCTTGCAAAAGAAGCATAACATGCTATTAGCGGGGTTTATAAATTTCTAAAATTATGCCAATAACTAATTAAATAGTTTTTGTAAATTATGCTCATTTAGCAATATATGCAGAAATTTAGATTAAATTTGGTAAAAATACCTCAATAACTATGCAACAAACAAGATGGCAAATATTTTTACGGTATTTTCATCTAGGAACTTAAAGAGTGCATAAAATTGCTGAAAACTGTATAAACTCAAACAAAAGACCAGCACACGGACGTTGTCTTGGATAACCGAACATACCAGTTGTGCACATGCGTTGCGTTCTGTGAAAAGAGTCCTGGGTCACTTCCTGTTGGACTCAGGTCCCACGAATATGACAATATGCAGACAATTGTGTGACAATTGTTACTTAAATTTGCCCGTAAAACTTATCTCTTGCCAAAAAGAAATTGCTTGCATGATCAATAAATGACAAAACTTATTGACCTTATATCCAAGGTTTATATTATTCTCAGAGTTATCAGAGTTTCTATTTAATAAAAATTGTAAGAGCGCACTTAATTCCTCTTTGAAGAATTGCGCTTACGAATTGAACTACATTAACTTAGAAATGAACTACATTAACTGAATCACCATAAGGTAACTTGGGGGGCGATGGCCATTTGTGATCATTTCTTCAATACAGTTAAAACAACAAAACTCAATCCGGCTTTTGAAAAAATTTCCATTTTTTCAAAATGGCCGATATAATCTAAAGTTTTTAATCTTGATTTCAATGTTTTGCAGTTTGGCGTGTCGATGTGCTAAAAAAAGTCAAGAAAAGAGTTTTACTCACTTTGGTCTCCAAGACTACGGACGGTGCTTTAGCGGACAGCACGCGGCCTCCAGTTACAACACCCATGGTAGCTCCAACAACTGCTATAACCAACATTACAAGAAATGTGACGACAACGCCTGGGGCGAGTGTGTGGGCAAGAATAACGATGTTAACTACGTGTACGAAATACAAGAAGGTACCTATACAATACTTGACAGCACGTTTCATTGCATCTATTACGTATTTCTTTCGGCATAAGAATACCGCATGATATATTTAATCTAAGTAAAAGTACTACCGACATCAAGGGAAGAGTATGACAATATTTCTCCGTAATATCATTTCTGAAGCACTGGAGCGACTCCAGTAACCAAAAAGACGATGCTAGCGAAAACATGTAGTACGAAACATATGGCTTAATGAACCAAAGTAATAACTCTACGAGACATGTGTTTTAAAGACATTTTGTGGCATGTTCTTTCCTGAATTTCCCGTCTGGGATGAATGATGATGATGATGATAATAATAATAATCATAACTATAACAAAATTGTCAAATCTGATTGGCTATCAACTGCCCTGATATTAATTGGACAGTTTAACCGGACAGTACGCGTCATGCCTAAGAAATTGGACAGTACGCGCCATCAAGCGCGCGCTCAAATGGCTTTTTTTTCAATGCTAGCAAAACAAACTGTCGAATTTCTTGTGTTTCGATGCAAAAATAGCCTATTATATCACAAATTTTGTTAAAGTTATGATTAATTGGTAACAGAATATCGTGTCGTCCAATTCGGTCTGTAATCATACTCGTGATTAAGCAAATCGGACTCCCGCTACACGGTCGTCCAATTTTGTTAATCACTCGTATGATTACAGACCGAATTGGACTCCACTTAGTCCTGTTACCATTACTACTACTACTACTACTACTACTACTACTACTACTACTACTAATAATAATAATAAGTAATGGTAACAGGACTAAGTGGAGTCCAATTTGGTCTGTAATCATACGAGTGATTAACAAAATTGGACGACCGTGTAGCGGGAGTCCGATTTGCTTAATCACGAGTATGATTACAGACCGAATTGGACGACACGAAGTTCTGTTACCAATTAATCATAACTTTAACAAAATTTGTGATATAATAGGCTATTTTTTGCATCAAACACAAGAAATTCGACAGTTTGTTTAGCTAGCATTAAAAAAAGAGCCATTCGAGCGCGCCCTTGATGGCGCGTACTGTCCAATTACTTAGACATGACGCGTACTGTCCGATTAAACTGTCCAATTAAGGCTGAAATCAGGGCAGTTGATAGCCAATCAGATTTGACAATTTTGTTATAGTTATGATTATAATAATAATAATAGAATTGGGTTACTAAATGAAAACACACATGATTCACTGCAACTCTGAGTTTCGTGCTTACGCACTCATCAGGCAGATTTGATGAAGAAAAACCCTATCAGCCAGTAATGCATTTACATAAATTAGAACAATAGAGTGTTTTCACGTGACGTCATACACCGCTCTACACAATTGTGCATTGAGCACTCTTTGGCAGTGTTTACCACAACTTCTCACGATTAATAATAGTAATAATAAGTACTAATACAACGCAACATGTCCTAAAAGCTCATGGCGCTTTACAATAGCAAAAATACAGAGATTAGAAAAAAAAAAATACAATTACAATTTCCCTGGCAACGATAATACGGATAAATATTAAATGTTTCTTTACAATATTAAAAAATAGAAAATGAAAATGAAAAAAATAAATAAATAAATAAAATAAAATAAAATAAAATATATAAAAATAAAAAAAAAAAACATAAAAGTTCGTTAAAAAATATAACATATATTTACGCCGGGATGCAAGTCTACAGGCAATATGTTCACACAGAAACTCATAAGTTTACTTCTTTTCATCTAATACTAAAAAAATCGCACTTTGGAGTTGGAAAACGTTTGTCTTTTTCTTAAACTTAGAGTTTTAACGACAACTGTATGCCTTGAGTAGCCTTGGGCGCCTCTATGCTGGCAACCAGCCTGGGTAAAGCAAAAATAACCAAATAATTTAATCAGAACTGAATTTTTTTCATTTCTTTATCGGTAACGTTTTTATTATAGTAGCCGTTAAAGTTGCTTGGAAAAATAACAGGCAAATAGCATATGTTTACTTGTAAGTTCCATTTTGTATTTTCTGTTGTGAAAGAACATTAATTTGGAACGAATTCACTTATGGATTAGAAAATATAAACGTAGAGAATCTTTAATATGCGTTTTGCCTGTTCCAGTTTATCTAGAAATTTTCAAAGTTCAGACTAGTTGAAAAATAAAATGAAATTTAATTCTCTTTTTCCTATTTGCCCATTAAAATCGAGAAATCTCTTAATCCCTTTCCTCTTTTAAGAAAAAAACTGAAGATTAAATTATTGAGTAAATATATGAAACAGTTCATAAATCTTTCCATTTTCGACTTTTCGCCATCTTTTCTTAAAGTGATATTAAACAGCCGCTAGCCCGTAGTTCGAGGAGGCCCAACCTCTCATAAGCTCCTATACTTTCTATTAGGTCTCCTCGCTATTTCTTTTTTTTCTTCTTTTCCTATATTTTTTGTATTTATTGTGTGGCAAATCAATAAAATAAAATAAAATAAAAATAAAAAATATAACCCTGAGAAATACTGTCTGGCTAAAATTGCGAAATTAAGCGCCAATAAGGAATATCAAATTAAATGCAACACTCCTTTACTTAGGCTGTTTTTCAGTTCGATTACCCATGAAGCAATATTCTCCTATCGATTATTAATGGCTTTATTTTATCCTTTATATTCATTTAACAGCTGGAAGCGCTAATGGCGAGATTGGTTATGGACAAAGTTACGACGAAACGTACGGCGTTGAAACCAAGGAACATTAGAATAACATCATTTTATTTGTTCCCATTCTTGACGTTCTAGGAGCTGTCATAATGTTTGAACAAAGATTTTTTGCTTGATTTTCGTTTAAAAAGTGCAAGTGTAACTGTGTTTTAACTCTCTCAATAAAATGTTCGCTTCATGAAAAATGGCGAATATTTCTTCTAAAAACAAGGCTATTCGAGAAAACACCGGAAACTTATAATCATGAATCAAAGAGGACATAAGCCCAATGCAAGTTGTGTATTTTTTCAAGCGACAAAAGGGCCCGAAAGCCATGTATTTTGCCAGCTTCGTTTGGACTTCCACTAAGAATGAATGGAATGCACCCAATCTGATCACGCGCGTTCTGACCATCTATCGCGTGAAACTCAGCTTAAACAAAGGACACCACAATGTTGGAGTAGTCATCCACACTCCATAACCTTCAGTTTTTATTAGTAGAATCCTTGTTGCTGTTATATGGGCGTTCTATAACGGCAAATAGAGTTTAGATCAGTGCTATAAGCCAAAATTAAAATGGCCTCAAACGCGGTTTACTAGTCAGAATCACCGCCGGGTTTAAACTCGTATAATCGCTGTGAGTTGAAAATTCTTTCCGAGATCAAGATCAGTCTTTTTCTCTTTGGCTTTCTTGCAGCGTTTTCAGGCTTATTGAGATTTTCTTCAAGCTTTTTGACTTCGCTTATTGGGTCGCCTTCATTGGAGGAGTAATCAGAGCTGGAACTGATTTTCTTCTGCACAAATTTCAATTCGCACGTTGTTTCATTAAAGAACTGAAATTTTCTTATAAGGATATATAACTTAGATTTAAGCAGTATCACAGGACTGTGAAGTTGCCTTATGTTGCTTGAAATTTAATCAAGTTGCCCGTAAAATTAAAAGTTGCCCCAAACTGCAAACGTTGCCAAAAAGTTGCTCCAAGTACCCAAAGGTGCCAAACATGTTGCCGAGCAGCTTGTGGCTAGCTAGCAGTGGAGGTTCCTTGAACGGGCGAACTGCTTTAAGTTTGTCTTATCCAGCTGTTTGCAGTTTATAATTCTGTTGTAATCTAATTTGCAACAAAATATGGCATACCATTCGTTTTCATGTCAGTGAAGTTTCTTATTTGTTAAGTAAAGAAAGAAAAATGGAAAGTTAATATATTTTTCGCTGATTCTTACTAAAACAAACATAAAAAGAAAGTCTTACAATCGGCAAATAAATAAATAAATAAATAACAAAGATTTCTTGCGTTGGGGTAACTTAAATTTCTTTTAGTTCTCTTAAAATGTGACCAATTTGACAAGCAGTTAGAGTTGATCGCGCTTATTCCTTGTTTCGACACCGCTGCTGTAATCCTACCCTTATTATTGCCCCCTAGCTCATGCATGTTAACTAACCGAAAAGAAGGCAAATACTAATAAAGTGTTCGTGTCATTTGCAAACTGGTGAAAATTTATATGCACATCCGTAATTTTAATAGTTTATCATCTTTATTGCGCTATATTCACCTGGTTTGGGACCCGGGTTGGCAAAGAAATGAGAGAGCTTTGATAGATATAAAGGCGATAAAAGTGATCAAGAGTTCAATAATCGATAAATAAGAGACAGATGGAAATGGGATATTCGTGAAATAGGTCTAGAGTTTTAAAAACTCCTACTTTAGATTGGAGCTAAATTAGTTCAAACATAAAACCTGTTAATTAATATGAAAGTGAGTTATATTTAAAAAAAGGTTATCAAAGACTTCGCACATGTGACTTATTTTAAGAAAAAGAAATGCTTGGGTCAACTCATAAAATGGCTTACGGAATAGATTTCTTGACCGTATTCAACAGTAAAATGCAACTGGTCAGGAGTGAATCAGTAAGAGGCAAAGATGCTAGATTGTATTTTACTTCATTTCTTACATGCCCTTTTAGTACTCGTCTCTTCCTGACTTATTTGAAGCTACATTGGGGAACCTCCGAGGTCTAGTTTTAAGAAGAAGTATTGCATTATCAAATCTAGGAGAAAGAACCTTTTGCTGGGACGCACTCATATTAGGAGGCTTAACAGCAACTTCAAAGGCTAAGGCCTCAAAAAAGTCATTGTTAAATATATCCTGCTTTTATTCAAAGTTTCTCGTGATTATTTCAACTGCCTTAAAATGTAAAATGTTGGTGAATACCTCGGAGTTGAATCTTAGTGACGTCACTCAAAGTTTACAAAGCGAAAGAAAGATTCCTAGTCGTACGGTTTACGTCGTATGTTTTCTCGGGTCGTTTCGACACAGAAAGCGGGCCTGGGGCCCGTTTCTCGAAAGTCCCGATAATTAACGGGCCCGTAGAGCTGTTGTTGTTTTCATGCAAGATAGAGGTTTCAATAGTTTTGCATCTAACATGATAAAACTATCAGTTAATGAAAAAAATAGAGCAGTTTGCTAGCCAGGACACGCGCTCTTCTTCTTTATATTTCGATTTGAATATTTGATTTCGGGCCCGAAAAGTTACCTGGACTTTCGAGAAACGGGCCCCCGGCTCGGTAAATACGTTCCTGTTCCCTGTCCCTAATGGCAACTGGCATGTCCACTTACAAGAAAAAAAAAAAGGAAATGAACGCTGAGGAAAATGGTCCTATTAACGGATTCGACTGGATCAAAGAAGTTTCTATCCAATTGAAACCTTAGAGGTTTCTCTCTTGCATGGCTCTGAACGTGAAGGTGGTGTTAGAAGGGGCCGGTGTACGATTCTCGAGAACGCTAACCATTTTAACGAATTTGGATTTCCTCCAGTTTCTTTGATATTTCGACAACATAAACTTATATAAGATGAGCAAAAAAAATTGAGTAAATAGATGTTAGATTTGGTTTTTGCCAATTATTGCGTGTTAAGGCCACTGTGCAAATTACTTGATGGAAATATTTATTGTTTTTATTGCGTATAAGCACACATAATGAGTCTCTTCAAACAGATAATCTTTATTGATAGACTAGCTAGTTTTGGGTGCTAGTAACATGTATCAATTCCAGATCTGATCCCTAGAATGTAACGAAGGTATATACTTGATGTTTTTACCTGAGTGTCGAGAGTCAAACTCATTCAACCTTTGCGGAATTTGAAATAGATTATACACAAATTTCTCCTGAAATCCAATTTGAACATAACTTTTTAATTGGACATTATTTTCATTTAATCGAAAGGAAATGGCAAAAAGAATTTTATTTATTCAAGTGGTTCAATAAGCCGATTCAAAGCAAATAGAATTATATCAGAAATAATAGCCACGCTTAAGCATTGTCTGGCAACAGAGTTCTTTGGGAAGCAACCTTCACTGCTTCATTTTTTTTTAATTCCACCGACCTAATCAGTTCTGTTCAATTCTGTAGCCAAAAGGCCGTACTTTTTACTGGTCCACCAAAGGTAAGTACTAACAATAAAATTACCATCAAGGTCCATCCGGTTAAACGCTCTCCTTAATACTATGCGGATTCATTCTTCTCGTTTTTCTTCTTGTAATAAGCATTTTACAGACATTTACATCAAATATTATTGAAAAAAATACCCTTCCCCGTCCCTCACAACATGGGAACTACTTGGACACAAATTTAGCAATTACATCCAAGGATCTCTTATTTAGTATAAAATCTGCTCTAAAGATATATAATTATGTTATTCACGGCTTGGAGGTCCGTATTGGGAGAAATTTTGCACGACGTCTTGAGTACCGTCCGAGACCGTAGGCCGAGGGCGATACTCAGACCGAGGGCACAGTTTCTCCCAACACGGACCTACCTTGGCCGGTGAATAGCGTTTTTTTTTCAACTGAGATTCAATAGTTTCAGGAAATTTTTTCTTCACTCTCCAACCTATGTGTTGAAGTAGGACGCTTTCATGTTGACGAAGCGCGCGATCGATTGCAAATTGAATTTTGCCTCGCTAGCTTTTACTTATCAGGAAAGGTTGTTGTCAATGATTGCATTTAGCTTTCAATCTTAAATAAACAACACGAATTCCTTTTCCAGCAGTCGGTCATCGCCGTTTTCATTTCTCTTTTTGTAACTTGTTACTCACATCGCTTTCTTTTATTCGAGTTAAATTCAAAACCTTAAAATTGGTATTTGTAATTAGTTCTTTTGTACAGTTTTCATCCCGCACAGCAATTTTTGAATTATTCAGCCGCAGAAAATCCTTGTTGTATTTTTCACCCTGGGCTTTTAATATCAAGCTCGTCAATTCTTTTATCCTTGTTTGACACTCATGTTATGAATTGTCTAGCAAGACACAAAAACCTTTCCTTATTCTAAAAAAGAGAGCAGTGAGTGCCATAATAGGGCCATTTATACCAGGAAAAATAAGACGCGAACTGTACTATTTATACGAGCATGTCTTATCTAAGACGAGAACAGCTCGTATAAATGGTTCGCGTCTTGTTTCTGTTCTTGACTCGTTTTCATGTGAATGTTGCCCGTAGCAACGGCAATCCAACGTGGCGCGCCAAAAATTAACGCATGCGTACTATGCGTTCGCGTCTTATGTAAGACGCGAAGGTCATTTATACGAAGTTGTTCTCGTCTTAGCTAAGACGCGTCTTATCTAAGAAAAGGTGTTAAGGGCTGTTCTAAAATAAGACGCGTCTTAACTAAGTCGCAGACGAAATGTACCGTTTATACGAAAAGTTCGCGTCTTATTTAAGACGCGTCTTATTTTCCCTCGTATAAATGGCGCTAATATTACCGAGCTAAAAATCATGTTGTAATGTTTGTTTTGGTTTGCAATCGATCGCGCGCTTCATCAACACGAACGCGCCCTACTTCAACCAACATAAGTTGGAGAGTGAAGGAAAATTTTCCTGAAACTTTTAAATCATAGTAGGAAAAAAATAAAAATGTAATTCACCGGCCTAGATCGCTCCATATTGGGAGAAACTGTGCCCTCGGTCTGAGTACCGCCCGAGGCCGCAGGCCGATCGAGGGCGTTACTCAAGACCTCGGGCACAGTTTCTCCCAATCCGGGCCTCCCAACCGGTGAATAACATATATGCATGGATATGGGTATGTCTAAAGATAGAGAGAACCTTGTAATTTTTAAAGTGGCGGTTTTATGTCGTATACATTCGTTTGAACGATTTTCTATTTTTGACTTTCTAAGAAAGAGCCTGAGTATATAATTCGGTCCTTCTCTTACAGGAACTCGAATTCGTTTTTTCGCCAGAAAGAGAGGTTGAAAATGATGATTAAGTCTCTTTAAACAAATGTAGCAAGGTCCTGTCTTTTTATCGATGTCCATAACCTGTGACAATTTTCAAATTAACTCTCAGAGCAGTTCCTTAGCTCCTCAGATAACATTCTTTTTTTTTATTTAACGCAAATTACTGTTAGTGAATGTTGATACTGACAACCTCCTCATATTTGCGACCGATTTAAACTGAAGGGATACTATTTTTTCACGAGTAATAACGCCCAGGTGATCGATGACAACTGACTATGATTTCGCTTTACTTTTTCAGGAAATAAAATAAAGAGAGCAAAGAAATATGCTTCATTCAGTTCAATACATTTTTTTTCTGGCGGCGTTGGCAATCGCCCAGTCAGCGTCTTCAAAAGGTAAAAAGTTGTTCTTTAACTTTTTGGGAGTTTAGGTTGCGCCCAGCAAGCGTCTTTAGGTTGCGCTGGTACCAAGCAGGGAAATTTAACGATTCTGAGTCTTGGGATGATTCAAACATACAGGTTGGCCGGGTTAGATGTATAATGTGATTACTTGGTTCAGCCACAGTATATTCAAGTTTTGTTTAAAATGGAAGTTGATGGTTACTCGATCAACGCCAGCTAAGGTCAACTGATAACTTACTTTACAAAATAATACGCTTATATATTACAGTCTAACCTCTCTTTACGGACACCTCTCTATTACGGACAGTTCGTTTGGCCCCAGAAATGCCAAAAATCATACATTCCCTACCCCTATAATACTGACACCTCTGTAAAGCGGACAATTGGTTCTGTCCCTCTGCAAGCGTCCGTAGTAAAGAGGTTTAACTGTATTCAAAAACGGCTACTAGTTAGATAAGGATGAGGATAAAGGACTGATCACACAGTAATAGTACAGTGCCCTGTGTATAGAGCGAAAAAAGCGCTTATTAGCTCTTATTAATGAATGCTTCCCCCCCCCCCCCCCCCCCCCCAGGCCCTCTTAAAAAAGTGAGTTTTGGTTCCCTTTCTTCCGAGTAGAGGAAACAAAAGTTCATTGTTTCAAGGGGATGGGTCAATCAAGTGCTTTCCTTTTTTACTGAAATTCCCAACTCGACAACAAAACAAAAAATAAATTAGATTTTTCGAACATGAGCTGCGAAAACAAAATGTTTGCTTCGCGAGTGCGGTTCAATTAGTTTTCCCGCTGTTTGAATGTACGACCGACATGAACTTCGGGTCGTTGTAGGAAAATAATACCTTAGGGAGTTATATTATCTTTATAAATGGTAGGTGATAAGTTCTCGTCCAATCGTAAAACGTTTGTTGAGTTGGAAGGTCTAAGTCAATCACGGTGTACAATTTTAGAACTGGGACAAAAGACAAATTAATAGTAAAGGGTTGCGAGGCGTTCAACGGGGCTATATGTCAGAAGTGCACGTTTATCAGCATGTCTCAAATCGTAAATTTGGCTGAATGATCCAAATAAATAGTTATAGCTTAACGTGAAACATTTCTTGCAAGTCTGAGCTACCCGCGGCTTATATTCATTACCTGCACCTTATATTCAACTTCAAAATCAAACCCGAAAAACGTGAAAAATCATTCCAAAAACCGTTGAGACTTTTAAAAACAAAATTAAAATTTTGTTTCAAATGTTTAGCATTATCACCTCCATTCCTACCTAAATTTTTCAATCCACCTTTTCGGTATTTATAATGTTGGCTTCCCCTTTTAATGCTTATGTATTGTGTACTAAAGCTGGACTAAGCTACTTAGTAGGAGGCAACAACAGCTTTGCAACTTGCAGTCCTCGGTACTATCATCTATTGCACAGTGCGAGTCAACCAATATTATAAAACGAGGAGCAGTGAATTTAATGCTGTATTTGCGCTTTGCGAAT
Source organism: Porites divaricata (assembly GCA_038088405.1). Lineage (NCBI taxonomy): Eukaryota > Metazoa > Cnidaria > Anthozoa > Scleractinia > Poritidae > Porites > Porites divaricata. The sequence goes on along the minus strand of JBBMOI010000014.1, from coordinate 3,026,321 downwards.
TGAATTTAAAAAGACATCCATTACATACCAGGGAGCGTTAGGACCTACCATGAACTCCTGACTCAGCAAAGCAGTGCAAACCTTAATACCTCAGTTCAAATAGATGCTGCGTGATGTTATTTTGTAATTTTGTTGTACTGTTCATTTTTCAAGTATTCGCCTTTTCATATTTCGTTATATCCTCATGTATTTCATACTTCATTTTAGTTTATCAGTACCCCCTTTGAAGTCAACGCTGCTCCCAAATCTTAGGCCTGTATAAAATAAACACATATACACGTTATCAATATTCTCTCATGACGTACCTTATTTCCCCCTTTGAGTCAAACCATCTGGCGATTTAATTTCTTTCTCACTTCTAGTTTATCGTTTATTGACTTAATTACGAACGAAGGTGCTCACCTTTTTCTTTAGACTAACTGACACAAATTCTCTTAGACTTCAGGAATGGCGATGTGGAGAAGCTGTTTCGCAGATTTTTACAAGGTGGGATTTAGCACTAATTAAGTTACGTACGTTATTATTCTTTGAAAATATATTCGCCCCTTTATGATTGACCTGAATACTCTGGCTAATTCTCCGTAACTAGCCACCGTACCGTTGCTCCAGTTGAAAGGTCGGTGCTTTGCCCAAGGAGAAAAATGGCGAAAATCTTATGAACCAAAAAATGAGAAGTCTATATACAGTACTACAAACACCTTCTTTAGCGCCTTTAAAATTCTTCATATCGTACGAAAGCCCAATCCCATACCTGTTTTATTATTCATTCAAAATACTTCCCACTTAACTTCAATCTACATGTATGTAAAGTTCTCGTGGTCATGACATTACTCTGGTTTTCGGCAGTTTTAGCATGCATGTAAAGAGTTTTTTAGCCCACCAGATATCAGTTGTGATCCATCGAGTGGTATTTCTTACTATATTTCTTCCTCGCATAATGATCTCAATTTTACGCTCCTCTGCGAACGCACCAGCATACACGATGATTACTAAAGAGGGTGTTATAAAAGCAATTGTAAGTTTTTTCCGAGATGATTCAGAAATAACGTTTGAACGAAATAGAAACAGTATTCCAATAAATGACGCGAATACGGTGCTCGAGCTTAAAAAGCACCCGGTTTCATTCCTTGGCACGGTCAATCACTATCGAGGCAAGGAAAAAGAAAAACGAATCAAGTTACATCGTAATAAATAACGGTTGTAGTGGTGTACGTACGTTCCTGACCATTTTCTGCGCCTGCAGTTCACAGTTATTATTAGTGGGTTTGAGTCCTGGTTGGCTCGACCGAGTGGGCTTGGGTCCGAGTTTGGTTCGGAAATGGTCGGTTGCTAGGGTTCACCTAAAACAGGTCTCAGACTTCTCAGAGTGGCTCTGGGTATAATCAGTAATTATGTCGACGCGAAGAAGTCTATCTTTTGAGTCACTCATGTTGCTCACTGGTTGCTCAAAATTACTTGCAACAGCTCAAAAATTCTTGTTCTCAACACAGAAATCATCAACTTTATTAAGTGCAGTATTACAATATTTGCAGTCCTTTAATTACAAAGTGCCGAAATTCACTCCAGACGATGAATAACATACGATATGATATTTGTCACGTCGAAAGTTAGCCTGCGTTGCAGCCGGCCCACGCACTCATCTAAACCATTTGTATAGTCTTTCTATACAGAAGGTTTGAGGCGTCTGCGACGCAGGCAAGTCAGTAAGCCCTTAACAACAAACTCGAGGCCCTAAGCTTTTCCAGTCCAGCATTTAAACTTAGTTGCTCAAAGTGAAAATTAGTGCTTGCTTCTCGCTACATATTTATAACACTTTCTTTGCTTCATTCAATCTAAATTTAGTTACTATCATTTCTTTAATTTCTCACTTTTAACTGTATTTACAGATGTATCAGATGAACCAGCTGACTGCAGCGTCACGTACGAGAAAGTCGGTTGCTATAATGAAAACAGCAGCAACAGATTGCTGACCAAAAAAGTTTTCAGTATGAGGAACGAAATAGAATGGACACCCGGGAAATGGGAGAACTTTATGAAAAAGCAAGTGTTTATGATAACATTTTAACTGAATCTAGCTTTGAGCTGCATGTCCCTTCCGTCTTATAGCTAACTGTGCGCACCGAGAAAAAGAAATATAAACAAGTGAATTTGTAAAGGGGATCAGTACATCTTTTTCTTTCAATGAGTTCGTTTACGTTAGCCATATGTTTCAGACAACTTTTCGGTTATAATTGTTGCGTTATAGTAAGGCGAGTTTCACGACACGTCACTTGATGTGATACCACTTAGCATCCCTAACACTTGTCGCTTCGAAGATAAGAAATTATTAGGGCCTTTAAGATCCAACGACGCGGACGGCGACGAAAACGTCCAAAAACAATAGGTTTTATAACCAAAACAACAACTTTGCACGTGCATGCATCACGCTCGTTTGTACATTTCGTTACCCGTTTTTGAACCACTACGATGTGAAAATGCCTAATTTCGCGTTTCATGGAACTTGGATAAGGTCCCTAGGAATTCAACTCCAGGAGAGTTCCCCTATATTTGGTGAAGTAAGTGGGTAGGAATAATTGCGATAAATACTGAAAGAGCGGAAATTCACTTTTTAAGCGACGTTCTCTCTGCCGTCGCGTCGTTGAATCCTAAAGTCCCTATTGACTCTATATTTTTATGAACAGCATTTGCGCAACAAGAATGTTGTGAAATCTGGATATTCAATGGCAGGCTGCAATAGGCAATGGTGCGACTTGTGTTGAAACGTAATGTCCCTCACCCTTTTAAATTCACCATTCAATCACCAAAAACATCTTTCTTTTTACGTTCGCTTCTTTTTGTTACTTGCAAAAAAGGCTGTTCCAGGGGTATTCCAATCAACGCTTATGAAAAATTGTTTAAAAATCAGTATTTAATAGTACAGCAAATTGACGGAAGCGTATTTTATTCGTACACTTTTCCCCGGCACAACTTATGCTGAGTCTGGCTTTTTTTATTTTTTTTTATCTTAGATTAGCCTGTCGCTATGCAAAGGATTCCCGTGCTATTGGTTACAGCTACTTTATTTTCAGCGCATTTTATTCGTACACTTTTTCCCGGCACAACTTATGCTGAGTCCCGCTTCTACATTTTATATCAGATTAGCCTGTCGCTGTGCAAAGGAATCTCGTGCTATTGCTTACAGCTACTTTGGACTTCAGTTCTTTGGAGAGTGTTGGAGTGATGCTCAGGCAGAAGAGAGGTATAAGCGATACGGAAAATCAAGTGAGTGCGTGGGCTTCGAGTACAAGACATGCAGTGATGAAGATGAGAACGAATGTGTTGGGGGCGGAAATAAAAACTACGTGTACAAGATAGTAGAAGGTAAAGGACGCAAAATCCTAAAAAAAAGTCAGGTTATAACAAAATGAAATGGAACAACAAGATAGGTCACCACCCAGATATCAGTAGTGCATCTAATTGGTCGCGCCGCGTGGGAAATCTGCTTCATCCAATCAGAAGCACTACCCAAATCTGGGTAGTGACGTGTCATCGGTAGGGAAATTTTGCGCTTGTTTCTCTGCCGTCATTTCAGTGGAAACCTGTGGTGGCGTTGCGAAATTTCGGCTGTTTTCTCAGGCTTAGAACACTTAAAATAGTGAAAACAATGTACAATGGTATGTGTTATGGTTCGATTACCTGTACTAATAGAGAGTTTTAGATTTGAGGACGACTACTAGTACGCGATTTCACTTGAAGTTTTTTCGCGTATTCTCGAAAGATGTATATTCAACCCGGGAAGCTTCATTGTAATTGACCTGAAAAGTTTTTTAATTGGAGATAGTTTAGCCCTTTCCCGATCGAAATATGATTAATTGCTATAATTTGATAGCTTGTTCCGGCCACTACGACATTCACTTCTCGCTAAAAGTCGAAGTAGAACGACGACGGATATGACGTTTTCCCGCCAAAATGGCGTTGGCTCACGCAAGAGCACTACCTAGTACTGAGAAATCTTAAAGCTCTCTAACATTTTACTATCTGTTGAATTGTTGCAGAGGTCGGAAGCGCAAGTGGAGTTGGACCAATTTCATAACTGAGGAGAGACAATACTCTTTTTCAAATTCATGTAGAAAAGCACATTTAAATAAAGGGATGAGTACGACGGCTACAAATTCATGACTGGTTATTTTCGAATTTTGCAATAATTACAATTAATTACTATTGCTGTTTCCAGTTGTGGCCGCTGTGCGTCTCCAAGATTATTTTGAATTAAACCAACTCAATTAACCAGCTTTACAGTCAGCTTAATCGATTTCTTCATAGCTGCGAAACCGCCCTTACTCGCATTCACAACGACAATCTGCTTGCCATTTATAATCGTCGCTTACTGTGTTTTAAGTGTCCTGCTTCTTGACATGTCTGCTACTTTTGACACTGTCAATCACGATTTCTTCTTATACTCTACTATAGGTTCTCTCTCTACGGTATTGCCATTGACAGGTTTCACTCAAACCGCACACAATTCACCTTAATTGATGAGAAAAAATTACAATCTCTCGAGCTCAAATGTGACGTGCCTCAAGGCTCTGTCCTCAGAGCACCACCGGCTGACGTTCTGCGTTATGATAACATGCAATTTCATGTCTTCGTTGATTATTTAACAATTAGTCGCCGAAGGCGACGTGAATATCGGTGAATAGTCACCGAGACGAACTCGTTGTTTTAGTATAATTATATTGATGATTTTCGAGAAAAGAAAATTATTGATCAATTTCAGTCTCCGAAACATCAACAAATCTGGCTGCCATTTTGAAAACTGCTAGCCGTCAATGTTATAATCACCGCGCGGTGATTATAGCGGGATAAAGCGAAGCTCTTAGCCAATCACAGCTCTCTATTTTCGATAATCATCAATGTAATTACACTAAACACAATTATACATCTACTTTTTACGAAACTTTCTCCCTGGAATAGCCATTACCATTGCTAAAATTCAGGATTGCTCGACAGATCTTGATAAGTGAATGTCTCACCAAACTGAAAAGCAAAGGAACAACACTGAACAAGTGTACAAAGTCAAGTTGTATATCCCAAGTCAAGATATAGCTTGGTTGGCTTTAGCCTGCGAGCACACTTTCTGGGGTGCTCTGAGGGCGGGGACGGAAGTAAATGATTCCCAGCCGAGCTTACTTGCAGGCTAGTTTGGCTTGCATGTACCAACTTGTATCAACTCCATAATCGAATGACTATTTTTAATGAGACAAAAAAAAATTAACATTTGGTTCAAATCAACAAATGTATTTATTTTGATTTAGGCAAGGGAATTCAGGAGTTTGCTTTTTAGAGGTTAAGCCGAACGTAGTCAGTCGCCATAGAAACGTCTTTCAAGGAAATTGAAAAGAAATTAATTGATAGAAATAAATCACGTATCTTATTCCTTCCGTCAGGTTGAGGTACTCATTAAAAAAAAAAGCATGTTTTTTTTTCCTAACATATTTTTAGTGATTCAATTTTCTTAAATTTTTTGGTTGAAATCATGATTTATATTAAGTGTCATTGTCAGAGACAACCGGGCAGGGGCCACGGGTCGAGGTCGGCCGATTTCTTTCAAATTCCTACCACAGATTACCTTTCGGATATGATTTTAAAATTTTTCCTTTTTAATCTGATTGACGTTTTTTCATGTGAGTTTGACCACCCCCGCTTGTTTTTGGCTAATTTGCATAAGATTACCGGGTTAATTTGGGGTGACTTGTGCAAGTTATTTCTCCTACCTCTTGCCAGTTTTCTGTGCATTTTTTATTTATTTAGATTATTTGAGATTCGATCCAATTGTATTCATGTGATGAATGATTCTGGATTCTTCTTACGTTTTTCGCGGGCATGCAAATTTCCGTCTTGTGTGACTTTGGCAGATTCGCCAATTTTAAGCCATTTTCAAATTACATTCTCTCAAATCTGCGCGGATAAAATTTCAAATCAAATTGGTTTTGGCACAGTCCATTTATAACTGTTTAATGTTCGGTAAGTTTTAGATTGGGATCTCCGAATCCTTTTGCAAGATTGACCACTTAAGTGCGCCCAGATTGGCAAAAATAACATGAAATTTCCTGTCATTTTTTACGTACCAGACAGCCTTGGCGAACACGCTTGTTCGAATACTTGTGTTTCATCCATAAATATGTTCTCAGTCCGCTGTTTCATTGAGCCTGACAAAAATTAATATACGCTACAGCTTTTACACGTGTTTTTAAGCAATATTTACCGCGAAATGTAAACATTACTTTCTCACAGCTTCATTGAGTTTCACATGCGATGTTTTCTGCAAGATTTATCCGTAAATATTGAACATAAAATCTAGTTTGCGTGTGTTTGCGTCTAATTTACCTCTAAAAATGTCTAGGAAAATCCGTCGATATTGTTACGGAGAGAGAGAATTAGCTAGACTAAAGAAAATTGTAAAAGCACTGATTTCGTATCTGAAAACAAACGTAACGTAATTTGAGCCGCTAGTTTTACATCGAGGACACGTAATCAGAACATTCGCATTCCCTTTAAAACATGAGTACTCTTGTGATCTGCTCTTTTTTAACGGGGATCCATCCGGTGACAAAGTAGGTACAGGAAATCGAAGAAGTCCCCACAATCTCGCTGCACCCGGGTACTTCGATGTTGCTCCTTAAAAGGTTAAGTGCGATGACTGTTTTTCCAAAGCATAGAAATCCACTTGGGAAATATTGGGCCTGCCGTTAAATTGACAAGTGTAATGGGTCTACAAAGAAAGTTAGCTTATTCACGCCGAGTAACAGCTGCTTTTTCCACGGAAATTAATGAAATACATAGCAAAGCAGTTCCCACAGGACTGTTGGATCAGATAAGAAAACGATTAAGTTCACTGGGAAAGAGGACTGGTAGCGCGTCCAACAGAAAAGAGTGGGTAACCAACATGTTATGATGAAAAATAATTATCCTTGCTAGCTGAAGGATCGTAGTCTAAAGAACTTACTGAAAGTGGCATTTTATACAGAAACTCCGATCCTCTAACTTCAATTCATTCTTTCATTCCAAATCACAAGCTCTATATATGCGATCCTTGTTGTGCCTAATTTAGTACTATTTTTCTTAGTTCCTACTTCGACAACTCAATCAATTAGTCCCACTAATGGTCATGAGACATGCACTCCTAGTAGCTCCTAGTAACCGTATAAAGGATATATAAAATAAAGAGAATAGCTTCAAAAGGTAGTCTATATTGAAGAAATCCTATGCTAATTCTTTTCTCGTGCAATCTGAGAGAGAGGGGCGGGGACACAGGAAAACCAGATACAGCAGAAAGTGTAATTGCATCTTCTGCAACCGAGCATGTTTTCGGGGTGTCTGCTTTACCTACACCCGTCGAACCGTTCTACCAGAAAAGAATATAAGTTTGGAGAGAGCTATTTACTTACAATATTAATAGGTCTTATATTGAAGAAGAAGCTAAGCAAGATGTGCTCAGTAAACTGGACAGTGAACTTTACCTGATAATAATGGATTTGGTAATGACGTTCGTCCATTCAGTATTTCGAGCTAATGAGTGACTTTGGCAAGCGAGGAAGATGTTTGCATGTTAGCGCGGTAATCACCAGTCAAGGCAGCATTTATATTAGCAAGTTTCAAGTAGATAACTTTGTTCTTCTTTTTAACAGTTGCACACAGAATAGTTTCGCAGTTAATTTTGCCTATTATCTAGCATATACTACACACTATCAAGGTTTAACATCATGCTCTCATAACTTTTTTATTCATTCTGATAACGCTGGCTGTTACCATAATGGGCCACTCCTTGTCAGCTTACCACAACTTGTGGAGCGAGAAATGGTGTCTGATTAATTTATCATGTCATTTTTGATCAGCAGGCTAACTGTAAAGGACATAGCAATATCGTAATACTGCACCTATGAAGGTTCCTATTAGACACCACGTGAACGAGAAACACAACTTTACTACTACCCAGGAAATGAAAGTGGGATTAGAGTGATATGGTAGGCAAAGGGACTTTAGTAGAATCCAACTAGTGGTCTATTAGCAATGCTGCGTTCTGATTGGTTGAGCTCCTACTAGGCTATATGTTATAGCCTACTAGTAGCGAAAAGCGCTGACTTGTTGGCGGCAAAAAAGGATTTTTAACTAGCTAAAGTTGTTTTGTCTCGATATTTTTTACCAAATAGTTGGATTTCACTAAAACACTTATTCCTCTCGCCCTCGTGGCCTCTGAGTCAATAGCCTATTCGGCCTTCGGACTCATGGGCTATTGACTCAGAGCCCATTCAGGACAGGTTTCTCTGGAAAGGTTTTTTTCAACGAAAAAAAAAAAAAAAAAACCCTTTCTGCGCGCCCATTGAAATGTATGCAAAATAGTGCTTATGTCTAGAGAAAAGACCATTTTTCTTTAGAGAAAAAAATTTAAATGCAAGTTAAAATCGTTTCTATAGGGTTAATTCACAAAGAGGTGTCAAGTAAAGCAATATATATTTAGACATCACGCTACTAATTTAGGAACCATTGACAATCACAACAAAATACAGTGAACGGTTTGAACCCATAACCGAGGATTCATTTCATAAATTAGTGGAATATAATCGTTCGGAAAGGTGTAGTCCTGAATAGGACTGTTGCTGACTACCTGTCAACAGTCGTATTCAGGACTTCGCAGATCTACACTCACCTGAAAGATTATATCCCATACACTTATGAAAAATAAAGCGCGCGATTAAAGTAATGGTAAGTTTATATGAAGATTAACGCAAGCCGAAGTAGTCAATGAGAATGGCCGAAAGTTACCGAAAGTACCCGGAAGAATTATAATGGTGTTCATTAATTTTATAGTGTTCACAAGTTGACAAAGGCTTTTAAGCGTTCACGAAAGCGCGCGTTTGAAGTAATGGTAAGTTTATATGAAGATTGACGAAAGCCAAAGTAGTCAATGATAGTGGCTGAAAGTTACCAAACGTACACCGAATTATCACAATGGTGTTCATGAATCTTATAGAGTTCACAAGTTGACAGAGGTAATTAAGCGTTCACGAAAGCGCGTGTTTGAAGTAATGGTAAGTTTATATGAAGATTAACGCAAACCGAAGTAGTCAATGAGAGTGGCCGAAAGTTACCAAACTTACCCCGAATTATCACAATGGTGTTCATTAATCGAATAGTGTTCACAAGTTGCCAAAGGCATTTAAGCGTTCACGGCAGCACGCGTTTGAAGTAATGGTAAGTTTATATGAAGATTAACGCAAGCCCAAGTAGTCAATGATAGTGGCCGAAGGTTACCGAAAGTACCCCGAAGGATCAGAATGGTGTTCATTAGTCTTATAGTGTTCACAATTTGACAAAGGCATTTAAGCGTTCACGAAAGCGCGCGTTTGAAGTAATGGTAAGTTTATATGAAGATTGACGAAAGCCCAAGTAGTCAATGATAGTGGCCGAAGGTTACCGAAAGTACCCCGAAGGATCAGAATGGTGTTCATTAGTCTTATAGTGTTCACAATTTGACAAAGGCATTTAAGCGTTCACGAAAGCGCGCGTTTGAAGTAATGGTAAGTTTATATGAAGATTGACGAAAGCCAAAGTAGTCAATGATAGTGGCCGAAAGTTACCAAACTTACCCCGAATTATCACAATGGTGTTCATTAATCGAATAGTGTTCACAAGTTGGCAAAGGCATTTAAGCGTTCACGGCTGCACGCGTTTGAAGTAATGGTAAGTTTATATGAAGATTGACGCAAGCCGAAGTAGTCAATGATAGAAGCCGAAAGTTACCGAAAGTACCCGGAACAATTATAATGGTGTTCATTAATCTTAAGTCTTTACAAGAAGACAAGGGCAATTACGCGTTCACAATAGTGCGGGTTTGAAGTAATGGTAAGTTTATATGAAGATTAACGCAAGCCCAAGTAGTCAATGATAGTGGCCGAAGGTTACCGAAAGTACCCCGAAGGATCAGAATTGGTGTTCATTAGTCTTATAGTGTTCACAATTTGACAAAGGCATTTAAGAGCCACTCTCCCTAACCACCGCGTGAGGGGCGGCACAAGGTCGGAAAAATGGCCCCATTGATATTTCGTCCAGAGATAACCTATGGTATGCTAAGAATCGCGATATAAGTTTTAGGTTCTAGAGTTTTTATATTTTTGAGAAAATTACGAGAAACCGTCGACAACCCGTGAAGCCGAAAAATCACTGAAATGAGGTCAAATTTCATGATCAGATAATCGAACTCGCGTGAAGGCGCATAGCAAATTATGGCTTTCCGTAGTTTATAATTTTATTTAGGAGGTATTGCTAAGCTGCCTTGATGATATTTTAGACTTACAATTGTAATTCCGAATTCGTGGAGACCAAGCGAAGAGAACCGAAATTTCTAGACTTTGAAAATCAAAAATTCCATACCGTTTTCAAACATCTTAAAACATACTCGGTATTATGTAGAATTCTTTCAAAATTCAATTCTTGCAAGGACAAGAGTTGTATTTGAACGTGATATAATTTTTTTCTTGGCAAAAGTTATTTCTGAGGCGAGCGGCCCCATGCAAGTTGACCCAATTTGACCTTTCAAAGAGATTTTGTAGTAACCAGGGATGTAAACAATTCGACTAGCCTTTGCTCGCTTTCTGAGTAAACCATTGAAAGACCCTGCCATTTGCCATTAAAACTACCCAGTAAACCTGAGATAATACTTCGATGACAGCTTACCTTCAAAATGGGTGTTTGAAGGCAAATAATTTTGATGTTCTTCGCTAATTTTCCTGTGTTTTGCTGCCGTGCTCAACCACCGGCCTTTTCATACGTGGCTACGGCATTTAGTCTAAGTGTCACCTTTCTCTGGCTTGTACAATATTTTTGCAGGACCTGGATCCCTGTCTTGCATATAAAGCATCCTCTGGGTATCTACTGAGTTTTGTATTGAATATTGCTGATGAAAAGAGGCAAGAAGTGAAGGAACTAAGTGAACTGAAAAATAGACCCAGATCGATGTCACGCAATCTTTACACCTAAGTGATCACGTGCCGCAAATACATCCGCGTGGATATTTTTGTCTTGCTTTTGCTCATTTCTTCATTTTCTTCCCTACTAGCGTACAATGTTTTCGTTTTGGTTTTTTGTAACTTTTTTATTCTTAATCACAAGCTTATTTCGAAGGATAGTTCTTTGTATGCACTGCTTTGAATTGGTGTTTATACACGCAACACATTTACTTTTTCCATTTTCTAGTGACTGTGCAACACACTAGAAATCCTATCTAGTTGTTGCTACAAAAGTCAAATGCCCGGGCAGGTCCATTGCTTATGATTTCCTAAAGCTAGATAAAAGGGACTAGTAATATATATCTGAAAAAGGGCTAGTTACTGGCCGCAAATCGAGTTTTTGTAATTTGTATTAATTGTATTTACCAATTTGCCCATGGCAGGTGAACACGCAAATAGGTCCCCTTCGTGGTGCATCTAACTTTTTAGGAATTATGTTCAACAAGATACCTTGAGATGCAGAAGTAAACGCACGCTTTTATATGATTCTCGAAAACTATCCCCTTGGAAACTGAAAATGATTTGCTTTGGGTTAGCACAAGACATGTTTCTTTTCGTACGAGCAAAGAGCACGTAAAACTGTTTTGAGAGGTAATTAAAACAGATAATTACCAAACGCAAATGGATCTGTGGCAAACGGTTTGTTTACCTCTAAAAAGGTTCTAAATATAGAATTCTCACGGCGTTCGAGCTGTGATCCTTTAAAATCGAACTTTTCGACCGCTCGCCCGATAAGTGAAGCTAGCACGTGCGACACTCCTAACTTTTTCTTAACTGCCATCGCGCAGAATGAATGGACATCATTAATTAGTAAAATCCAACTAGTAGTCTATCATCAATGCTGTGTTCTGATTGGTTGAGCTACTACTAGGCTATATGTTATAGCCCACTAGTAGCGAAAAGCGCGGGCTTTTTGGCGGCAAAAAAGGATTAAAGTCTAGCTTTAACTAGCTAAATGGTTTTTAATCTCGATATTTTTGGCCAGCTAGTTGGATTTTACTAAAACAATTATTCCTCTCGCCCTCATGGCCTCGGAGTCAATAGCCCATTCGGCCTTCGGCCTCATGGGCTATTGACTCAGAGCCCATTCGGGCTCGAGGAATAATTGTTAATTATTCATGACCGCCGAAGCGGCTACTTCCAATGCACGAGCGCTTTGAATAAGCTCCAAATAAGAGAAGAATGTGCCTTTTTTGGTCCACCAGCGTTGATAAAACTCCTTGGCGCAACTTCGTTAGGTCCAAAATAACAGAACCACGGGCGGAATATTAAAAATGAATGATTTATCTACGGTTTAAGCACAAAGTATATAAATTTTACCTAGCAGAAGGACTATCCCTCTGCACTTGAAAATTCCTAAAAAGAGGCCATTTTTTGTATGGAAGCTGACTTTGAGCGGGACTTTCTGCAAACCAGTAACAAAATCCTCAAAACCACGGACAGAATATGTAAGATTGCTCTTTCCTTAAACAGAATACGTTTTAGCTTTTAAAATTTATGGATATGATCCACTATCCCTGCGAGTTTGAAAAAGTCTGGTAGAAACGCAGCGTACGTAAGGCCAGCGAGCTATTGTTTTAAGCACAGGTATGAATAACAATGGCTGTCAAATATAACAATACGCCATTGAAAACCACTCACTTGTGGAGTTCGTCATTATTTGGTGCCGCGAACTTTAAAATATATTAAAGAATCACTAGAGTTTATTAACACAATCTGCCACGCGTATACGCTTGATCAGTACAACGAATAAAACGAGTAAAAGTGGACGTGATGGCCAGCATGTTCCCTGGTTTTGCACTGCGCATCTCTTACTGCGCATAACAAGATGGCCGCCGTAAAAAAGGGCATGTGAAGTAACATTTTTAAAATGAAGTTGACGGAAGAGAAACGCTATTGGAATATTTGTTTGTGGTTGTTTCTTGCCGAAGGGAGACTCAATGTATTGGGAATGGCATAACGTAAGCAGTGCGCGTGTTGCTGAGTTGAACTTCCTTGCGGAGAACCTTGATAGTGGATGTTTGACTTGTCCTTACTCATTTTGATTTTCATTTAAACACTTTCTTTATCACCTTGTGTCCTAAATGTGATGTTTCGATGTAAATTCTGTAAAAACGGCTTTTTTATACTTTCTTCCCCCTTTCACATACATTCCATTCTGAAACTCGCCCCAGTCCTCTCTCAAAAATGCATTTGGTGCGCATCTTCTGCAGCTCTACCGCAAAAACGAGTACGGTGACCCCCATTTTTTATTTCATGATTTTAATAAGGACTGTGCTTCCTTTCGATGAGAAAAAAAATTGGCACAAATCTATGTTCAGTTTTTTGGCACTTTACTAAATTGTACGGATTGAGCTATCACGGCTCGAATAGCGCGTGTCCAATTTAATTTTACTTTGGAACGTAAAGTAAAAACAAGGGCATTAAAAGAAATTTTTCTTGTACGTAAGTGGATAAACAATACATTAAAGTCAAATTCTGTGCGATACCACATGCATCATCGAAAAAAGCTCTCCTTTTTGTCTAGTTTTGGGCTGCGCGCGGTTTTTGTCAAAGGTCCTAAATAGCCGTATTTGTCAGCATTGTGACGTCAAAACAAGCACGGTGATCCCGACTTTTTATTACTTTTTTTACCATCTTCTTCCCTTGTTACATCAGTGTACCAAGTTTTATCTACAATCTATGTTAGGTCCTTTTACTAGGGAATCACCTTAAGTATTTAAGCTCTATTGCAAAAACTGAACTTACTTACCCGCCATTTTGGTTAAATTGCTTCTGGGGGACAATATAAGAGCTAACATCTTTCGAATGGAGAAGCAAAGCATTACAATCAGCGACGAGTGTTCTGGCTTCCGCGCTCAATTTTACTCACCTCGCAGCGAGTTTATTTACGACATAATGGAGATCTCGCACGCGCTAAAATAAATGGAAAATTTCACCTTTCTTTCTGGTAGTTTAACTTTTGAACAAAATTCCCGCAAAACAAAGGAAAGTGTAAACGGCAAACCTTATTACGCGAACAAACTCCACTGGATTCGAATGTTTACAACTTTACAAAGATATGTGCAGGAAAATGCGTTTAGGTCTTTTGAAGAGTATTGTATAAACTTGGGCGCTCACTTTGTCAAAAAGAAAACACTCTGAAATCAAACATTAAGCTAGTCTCCTTTAGCGGATCAGAGTAACGCCCAAAGAGTACCTCAAGGGTGGGGTAGGGGGATGGGAGGAGGGTAATCCTAGGGATATATTCGTCAGTATCACGACCCAAATACCACGCCAAGCCCTAACCTAAGCGTACGTCAATCGTGGGAACACTGTCATATAGACTTTCTTCTTCGAATCCATGCCACTACGATGCTGCAGGGGATTTATTTAAGTTTGCGCTCTACAGGAAATTTGTCTTCCGGCTTCCGCCCACGCAATTTTTATTTTCAAAATCTTCCAGTCGCCCGCTCCCCCACCTTTAATAATAATAAAAAAAGGAATGGGCCGTCCTTTACCCCAAATACATTTTGTTTTCACTCACTTTCAATTCAAAGCTAGCACAAGGGTGGGGTAGGGGACTAGGGGGAGTGAATAAGGTGTGGTTACGAACTCTCAGCTTTTCCACCACCTACTGAGCTAAGCAATAGGCTGAGTGCGCTAAGGAGAAAAACGGGAAGTAGTCCCATTTTAACTTGAAAGAAAAACGTATTTTGGGCGAAAGCAAATTGAGTGAATTACTGTATTAAATATTTGGAACAAAAGACATGAAAAAATCTTGTGTATTTTTATATCATGATGGAAAATCTTAATTAAATTGTTGCAGTGGCCATGTAATGGACCGTTAAATACATCAACAAGAAAGAGGAATTGTCTTCATAAAAACGTTCTTTCCCCCTCCCCCGTCAGAAAAAAATTAATCGCGTGGTCCAGAAGTGACGAAGGAAAGATTGCGTTACACTCACTAGACCGAGCTTAGGAATTTTTTTTATTATACAAGAAACTAAATGAATATCAAGAGGTTGCTCACTGAGAGGTAGATATTGCAACATATAGATTGATTTTCCGGAAAAATGTTGCACAAGCTTAGCCTGGAACCGGCGTACAAGCTCGACTCATGACCCTAAATTATAAAGCGCGGCAACACTGAAGAAAGCTATGGAAAAATTAACTGAGAACGTCAAAATTATATGCCTTCAAGCACCCATTTGGAAGGTAAGCTGTCATCGAAGTATTATCTCAGGTTTACTGGGTAGTTTTAATGGGAATTGGCGGGGTTTTTCAATGGTTTGCTCAGAAAGCGAGCTAAGGCTAGTGGAATTGTTTACATTCCTGGTTAAAGAAAATCTCTTCGAAAGGTCAAATTGGGTCAACTTGCATGGGGCCGCTCGCCTCAGAAATAACTTTTGCCAAGAAAAAAATTATATCACGTTCAAATACAACTCTTGTACTTGCTAGAATTGAATTTTGAAAGAATTCTACATAATACCGAGTATGTTTTGAGATGTTTGAAAATGGTATAGATATTTTGATTTTTAAAGTCTAGAAATTTCGGTTCTCTTCGCTTGGTCTCCACGAATTCGGAATTACAATTGTAAGTCTAAAATATCATCAAGGCAGCTTAGCAATACCTCCTAAATAAAATTATAAACTACGGAAAGCCACAATTTGCTATGCGCCTTCACGCGAGTTCGATTATCTGATCATGAAATTTGACCTCATTTCAGTGATTGTCCGGCTTCACGGGTTGTCGACGGTTTCTCGTAATTTTCTCAAAAATATAAAAACTCTAGAACCTAAAACTTATATCGCGATTCTTAGCATACCATAGGTTATCTCTGGACGAAATATCAAGGGGTCCATTTTTCCAACCTTGTGCCATATTTTTTCAATCTCACTCGGTCCCTACAGAGAGTCGCTCTTAAGCGTTCACGAAAGCGCGCGTTTCAAGCAATGGTAAGTTTATATGAAGATTGAAGAAAGCCAAAGTAGTCACTGATAGTGGCCGAAAGTCACAAACGTACACCGAATTATCACAATGGTGTTCATTAATCGAATAGTGTTCACAAGTTGGCAAAGGCATTTAAGCGTTCACGGCAGCACGCGTTTGAAGTAATGGTAAGTTTTTATAAAGAATGACGCAAGCCGAAGTAGTCAATGATAGAAGCCGAAAGTTACCGAAAGTACCAGGAAGAATTATAATGGTGTTCATTAATCTTAAAGTCTTTACAAGAAGACAAGGGCAATTGCGCGTTCACAATAGTGCGGGTTTGAAGTAATGGTAAGTTTATATGAAGATTGACGAAAGCCGAAGTAGTGAATGATAGTGGCCAAAATTTACAGAAAGTACCCGGAAGGATTACAATGGTGTTCATTAATCTTATAGTGTTCACAATTTAACAAAGGCATTTAAGTGTTCACGAAAGCGCGTGTTTGAGGTAATGGTAAGTTTATATGAAGATTGACGAAAGCCAAAGTAGTCAATGATAGTGGCCGAAAGTTACCGAAAGTACCCGGAAGAATTATAATGGTGTTCATTAATCTTAAAGTCTTTACAAGAAGACAAGGGCAATTACGCGTTCACAATAGAGCGGGTTTGAAGTAATGGTAAGTTTATATGAAGATTAACGCAAGCCCAAGGAGTCAATGATAGTGGCCGAAGGTTACCGAAAGTACCCCGAAGGATTACAATGGTGTTCATTAATCTTATAGTGTTCACAATTTGACAAAGGCATTTAAGCGTTCACGAAAGCGCGCGTTTGAAGTAATAGTAAGTTTATATGAAGATTGACGGAAGCCAAAGTAGTCAATGATAGTGGGCGAAAGTTACCAAATTTACCCCGGATTATCACAATGGTGTTCATTAATCGAATAGTGTTCACAAGTTGGCAAAGGCATTTAAGCGTTCACGGCAGGACGCGTTTGAAGTAATGGTAAGTTTATATAAAGATTGACGCAAGCCGAAGTAGTCAATGATAGAAGCCGAAAGTTACCGAAAGTACCTGGAAGAATTATAATGGTGTTCATTAATTAATCTTACAGTCTTTACAAGAGGAGAAGGGCAATTACGTCTTCCCAATAGCGCGGGTTTGAAGTAATGGTAAGTTTATATGAAGATTAACCCAAGCCCAAGTAGTCAATGATAGTGGCCGAAGGTTACCGAAAGTACCCCGAAGGATCAGAATGGTGTTCATTAGTCTTATAGTGTTCACAATTTGACAAAGGCATTTAAGCGTTCACGAAAGCGCGTGTTTGAAGTAATGGGAAGTTTATATGAAGATTGACGAAAGCCAAAGTAGTCAATGATAGTGGCCAAAAGTTACCAAACTTACCCCGAATTATCACAATGGTGTTCATTAATCGAATAGTGTTCACAAGTTGGCAAAGGCATTTAAGCGTTCACGGCTGCACGCGTTTGAAGTAATGGTTAGTTTATATGAAGATTGAGGCAAGCCAAAGTAGTCAATGATAGAAGCCGAAAGTTACCGAAAGTACCCGGAAGAATTATAATGGTGTTCATTAATCTTAAAGTCTTGACAAGAAGACAAGGGCAATTACGCGTTCACAATAGCGCGGGTTTGAAGTAATGGTAAGTTTATATGAAGATTAACGCAAGCTCAAGTAGTCAATGATAGTGGTCAAAAGTTACCCAAAGTACCTCCGAAGGATTGCGAGAGTGTTAATTAAGTTCAAAGTGTTTACAAGAGTTGGCAAAGGCTATGAAGCGTTCACGATAGCTCGCGTTTAAAGTAATCGTAAGTCTATATGAAGAATGACGGAAGCGGAAGTAGTCAATGATAGTGGCCGAAACTTTTTTTCTCTTGATTTCAATTACAAAGTACTTATTTACAATACTTACTTACAAACAATATATGGTGCTTACACTACTGATAAAAATATACTCTACTTACAAAACAATACTGACTGATTTACAATGTGAGATACTTACGCTACTAACAATACTATTCTCTACTTACAATACGATTTACATACGCTACAAAAACCAGAAAAAAAAGGGGGGAGTATGATAAATTTTTATTAGTTAACTGTACTTCTAACTCAAAGGAGAAAAAAGAGATTAAAGATTAGTGGCCGAAAGTTACCAAAAGTACCCTAAAGGACTACAAGGGTGTTTATTACTCTTATAGTGTTCACAAGTTTACAAAGGCATTTTAGCGTTCACGATCGCGGGCGTTTGAAGTAATGGTAAGTTTATATGAAGATTGACGAAAGCCTAAGGAGTCAATGATAGTGGCCGAAAGTTACCAAACGTATCCCGAATTATCATAATGGTGTTCATTAATCGAATAGTGTTCACAAGTTGGCAAAGCCATTTAAGCGTTCACGGCAGCACGCGTTTGAAGTAATGGTAAGTTTATATGAAGATTGACGCAAGCCGAAGTAGTCAATGATGGAAGCCGAAAGTTACCGAAAGAATTATAATGGTGTTCATTAATCTTAAAGTCTTTACAAGAAGACAAGGACAATTACGCGTTCACAATAGCGCAGGTTTGAAGTAATGGTAAGTTTATATGAAGATTAACGCAAGCCCAAGAAGTCAATGATAGAAGCCGAAAGTTACCGAAAGTACCCGGAACAATTATAATGGTGTTCATTAATCTTAAAGTCTTTACCAGAAGACAAGGGCAATTACGCGTTCACAATAGCGCGGGTTTGAAGTAATGGTAAGTTTATATAAAGATTAACGCAAGCCCAAGTAGTCAATGATAGTGGCCGAAGGTTACCGAAAGTACCCCGAAGGATTACAATGGTGTTCATTAATCTTATAGTGTTCACAATTTGACAAAGGCATTTAAGCGTTCACGAAAGCACGCGTTTGAAGTAATGGTAAGTTTATATGAAGATTGACGAAAGCCGAAGTAGTTAATGATAGTGGCCGAAATTTACAGAAAGTACCCGGAAGAATTATAATGGTGTTCATTAATCTTAAAGTCTTTACAAGAAGACAAGGGCAATTACGCGTTCACAAAAGCGCGGGTTTGAAGTAATGGTAAGTTTATATGAAGATTAACGCAAGCCCAAGTAGTCAATGATAGTGGCCGAAGGTTACCGAAAGTACCCCGAAGGATTACAATGGTGTTCATTAATCTTATAGTGTTCACAATTTGACAAAGGCATTTAAGCGTTCACGAAAGCGCGCGTTTGAAGTAACGGTAAGTTTATATGAAGATTGACGAAAGCCGAAGTAGTTAATGATAGTGACCGAAATTTACAGAAATTTAAAGTACCCGGAAGGATTACAATGGTGTTCATTAATCTTATAGTGTTCACAATTTGACAAAGGCATTTAAGCGTTCACGAAAGGGCGCGTTAGAGGTAATGGTAAGTTTATATGAAGATTGACGGAAGCCGAAGTAGTCAATGATATAAGCCGAAAGTTACCGAAAGTACCCGGAACAAGTCTTTACAAGAAGACAAGGGCAATTACGCGTTCACAATAGTGCGTGTTTGAAGTAATGGTAAGTTTATATGAAGATTGACGCAAGCCGAAGTAGTCAATGATAGAATCCGAAAGTTACCGAAAGTACCCGGAAGAATTATAATGGTGTTCATTAATCTTAAAGTCTTTACAAGACGACAAGCTCAATTACGCGTTCACAATAGAGCGGGTTTGAAGTAATGGTAAGTGTATATGAAGATTAACGCAAGGCCAAGTAGTCAATGATAGTGGCCGAAGGTTACTGAAAGTACCCTAAAGGATTACAAGGGTGTTCATTACTCTTGTAGAGTTCACAAGTTTACAAAGGCATTTTAGCGTTCACGATAGCGGGCGTTTGAACAAATGGTAACTTTATATGAAGATTAACGCAAGCCCAAGTAGTCAATGATAGTGGCCGAAGGTTACCGAAAGTACCCCGAAGGATCACAATGGTGTTCATTAATCTTATAGTGTTCACAAGTTGACAAAGGCATTTAAGCGTTCACGAAAGCGCGCGTTTGAAGTAATGGTAAGTCTATATGAAGATTGACGAAAGCCGAAGTAGTTAATGATAGTGGCCGAAATTTACAAAAAGTAGCCGGAAGGATTACAATGGTGTTTATGAAAGTTACCAAAAGTACCCCCAAGGATTGGGGGACGCAATAATAATAACAATTAAAAATTATAACGCGCCTTTTTCATGCAAATAAGATCAAAAGCGCGAGACAAGACGGAAATGTTAAAAGAAAATGAAAGCTAAAATAAGCATAATAATTAAGGCTGAGAGTAAAGAACGCTAAATCTTACATAAAGATAAAAACATTAAATATGTTATATAGTAGGTTAAAAACATTACGGGCCAGTTATTTAAACGGAGTTTAGCCAGTGTTTAACAAAACTACGTTCTAAGTAATTTTCCAGTTGCCGAACGCTTTTATGTAAACACCATTTATCGTGAACACTTGCATGAAAGCATATAGCGTAGACTATAAAAGCATTTATCTTTATAAAATAACTTACTACGAAAGAAATCGGAAGGGTCCAAAGATTTGCTAAACCGCGGTCTAAGCTAGACTTCGTTTAAATAACCGACCCTACATATCAAAAGCTATTCTAAAAAGATGCGTTTTAAGTAAAGATTTAAATCGTTCAAAATTGTCCTCAAGACGGATGTGAAGGGGCAGATTCTTCCATAAACCAGCGGCAGCAGAGGAAAAAACACCATCCCCTAAAGTCTTTTTCAGATTTAAACTAGATAAGACGTGATAAGATAAGACAAGACTGCTAGCGGAACGGAGATTATAGCGCGGCTGTTCGCTTTAATAGCAATCAAATCGATCAAGTAACCAGGCGCATGACCGTAGATAGCTTTAAAAGTAAGAAGAAGTATTTTATAATCAATACGAAATTTGACAGGAAGCCAATGCAAGCAGAAGTGATAAACGGTAGTGGTTGAAAGTTACAGCCGGAAAGTACCCCCAAAAGAACGCAATTTGGGAAAGGCACATAAGCATTTACGATAGAGCCGGTTCGTAGTAATGGTAAGTACACATGTAGATACAAGGCAAGCCGAAGTCTGAGTTAACAATGGTGGTCGAAAGTTACCGAAAGTACCCCGAAGGATTGCGAGAGTGTTCATTACACTAAACGCAATTTGACAACGGCATTTAAGCATTTACGATAGCGCGTGTTGGAAGTAGTGGTAAGTTCATATGAAGATTAACGCAAGCTGAAGTGCATGGTCAATAATAGTGGGTACCGAAAGTATCCCCAAAAGAACGTAATTTAGTAAAAGCATATAGGCATTAATACGACAGCGCCGGTTCGTCGTAATGCATCGTACGTTAACATGTAGATTTAACGCAAGCCGAAGTAGTAAACTATATACAGTGGTAGAAAGTGACCAAAAGTGCGCCGAAAGATGGCGAGAGTGTTCATTACAGTGTACGCAATATGAGAAAGGCATTTAAGTGCTTATAATAGCGCGCTTTCATAAACACGAAGATTGACGAAGGCTGAAGAAGCCGACAGTAGTACTCGCAAGTTACCAACACGACCCCAAAGGTTGCGGGAGTCTATCGTATTTCACCATCAGCATTAAAAATATTTTGACAAGACCTATCCTAAGCATGCCGGTCTGCCGTGCGGGAGGCCGCTGGTTCAAGAAAGGTCTTTAAGTAACTCAGGAGAAAGTGCTGCCTTTGTAAAGACATCTGCAAACGGTTAGACTTGCTAGTCTTCTCGGATAAGGACGATAAACCGTATGCCCCGTCTCACAACCCTTGCATATATAAATTCTGTCGGATGTTAAAGAACCCACACACTGTTTGTAAAGAGTAGGGGACGTACGTAGTCCCCGGTGTGGTGGTCTATCTCACATAGGGGGAGGGACTCTTAAGGGCCCGCAGTAATTGGCGTCATGCTGTTGCGGTGACCCTGCGAATAATTGGCGAATCTAATAAAATAAAATAAAACAAAGAAGGCTATTGCTGCCCAGTAGCAGTCGTTTTCGTAAGAAGGAAAGTCCTCCTTTGAAAATGAAGCACTTTTCCTGGTGTCCAACTTGAGAAACCCGTCCTAAAACAGAAAAAAAGGTTCAATGTTTATCAGTAGACCGAAGATCAATGATAGAGAAATTTGAGTGCTGGTTATCATTCGCTCTTGTTTTATCGCGTTGGTAAGTTTTTTAAACGATTTGCACAGTCCAACCGCTATTTTTGCAACTGACCCTGGTCGAAAGCAAACTACGCCAGTGCGCAACTCCTACGATGCTATGCTCTTATTCTTGGGGTATAATTAGCAGTCCTACCTCCAAAAATAACATCAACCTTAACAGTAATGGTGCTCGCTATGTGGGTCTTAAAAGAAAACGGGAGATTAATGCAAAGAAGAATATCCGTTATACCTGAAGCGTAGAAAACGCCTCCCAACGTGATGAACAAATGAACTGCTGGGTACGTTCAATCTAGAAAAGAAAAAAGCTCAAGAAAAGAAAAAAAACAAGCGATTAGAAAATATTACCCACAGACTTAAATTGAACAAATACAGCTTATTTCATATGAAATTAATTCTCAAGCTTTTTTCCTCGGACGCTTTCCAAGCCAGTCTTTCAGTTGCAAACGGATCCTAGACTCAGTTCTAGGAATTTGTGAGCACATTTCTTGCTTTGTTTAAGACCTGATAATAATTTATCTCTTCTTTCCTCTCCACCCTATTCATTATTTATCGCAAAATAACGTTTTATGTAACTTGCTGAATATGCTTTTGATTTGCAACTATAGGGGATTTAGATAACAAATGAAATTTAACGCCAAACTGTCAGCAGATATTTTAAGTGGGCAGGAACGTCAATAAAAAAGAAAGTCGACTCACAATGAACCCTCAATCACCGCTTCTCCCTGTAATAACAACTGCGCAAATTCATACAGTTATACTATTATCTGCTGATTGGAGTTTAAATTCTTACTACTTGTTTAAAGTTGTACAGATTATACAGAGTATTCCCTTTCTTGAATTCTGTCCTTTTAAGCCGAAGATGTCTAACAAGAACTAAGCCATATTTAAACAGCATACCTTCAGTTAATGAGCTTTTTCAAAGTGCAGAGTTATACTGTACAACAAAACTGATACTTTTATGTAATAGTTTAGTTGCTGATGTCAAATTTTGCTGTTTCAGCCTGTTAGGATCAGACTTTTTGTTGAATTTGCTGCTTGGTTTCAATGACAGATGCTAAGACCAGGCTGATTATTCAAGTTTATGCCCAGTATCTTTCATGGGGCCGCCCTTAAAATATCACAGCAAGCTGGTCAAAAGCACCGGTTCCCTTGTTTTTCAAACCCAGCAATATAAAAATAATATGCAGCAACATTTCAATAGTATATTTAGATAATAGTAGCTGTCAAGCAGTGTCGTTAAAGCAGGGAAAATGTTTCATATTATCACACTTTTTTAACTTGAATTCTGGGCTTTTAAGCCAAAAAACGTTTTCACATATACTAAGCCATATTTAAACAGCATACCTTCAGTTAATGAGCTTTTTCAAAGTGCAGAGTTATACTGTACAACAAAACTGATACTTTTATGTAATAGTTTAGTTGCTGATGTCAAATTTTGCTGTTTCAGCCTGTTAGGATCAGACTTTTTGTTGAATTTGCTGCTTGGTTTCAATGACAGATGCTAAGACCAGGCTGATTATTCAAGTTTATGCCCAGTATCTTTCATGGGGCCGCCCTTAAAATATCACAGCAAGCTGGTCAAAAGCACCGGTTCCCTTGTTTTTCAAACCCAGCAATATAAAAATAATATGCAGCAACATTTCAATAGTATATTTAGATAATAGTAGCTGTCAAGCAGTGTCGTTAAAGCAGGGAAAATGTTTCATATTTTCACACTTTTTTAACTTGAATTCTGGGCTTTTAAGCCAAAAAACGTTTTCACATATACTAAGCCATATTTAAACAGCATACCTTCAGTTAATGAGCTTTTTCAAAGTGCAGAGTTATACTGTACAACAAAACTGATACTTTTATGTAATAGTGTAGTTGCTGATGTCAAATTTTGCTGTTTCAGCCTGTTAGGATCAGACTTTTTGTTGAATTTGCTGCTTGGTTTCAATGACAGATGCTAAGACCAGGCTGATTATTCAAGTTTATGCCCAGTATCTTTCATGGGGCCGCCCTTAAAATATCACAGCAAGCTGGTCAAAAGCACCGGTTCCCTTGTTTTTCAAACCCAGCAATATAAAAATAATATGCAGCAACATTTCAATAGTATATTTAGATAATAGTAGCTGTCAAGCAGTGTCGTTAAAGCAGGGAAAATGTTTCATATTTTCACACTTTTTTAACTTGAATTCTGGGCTTTTAAGCCAAAAAACGTTTTCACATATACTAAGCCATATTTAAACAGCATACCTTCAGTTAATGAGCTTTTTCAAAGTGCAGAGTTATACTGTACAACAAAACTGATACTTTTATGTAATAGTGTAGTTGCTGATGTCAAATTTTGCTGTTTCAGCCTGTTAGGATCAGACTTTTTGTTGAATTTGCTGCTTGGTTTCAATGACAGATGCTAAGACCAGGCTGATTATTCAAGTTTATGCCCAGTATCTTTCATGGGGCCGCCCTTAACATATCACAGCAAGCTGGTCAAAAGCACCGGTTCCCTTGTTTTTCAAACCCAGCAATATAAAAATAATATGCAGCAACATTTCAATAGTATATTTACATAATAGTAGCTGTCAAGCAGTGTCGTTAAAGCAGGGAAAATGTTTCATATTTTCACACTTTTTTAACTTGAATTCTGGGCTTTTAAGCCAAAAAACGTTTTCACATATACTAAGCCATATTTAAACAGCATACCTTCAGTTAATGAGCTTTTTCAAAGTGCAGAGTTATACTGTACAACAAAACTGATACTTTTATGTAATAGTGTAGTTGCTGATGTCAAATTTTGCTGTTTCAGTCTGTTAGGATCAGACTTTTTGTTGAATTTGCTGCTTGGTTTTAATGACAGATGCTAAGACCAGGCTGATTATTCAAGTTTATGCCCGGTATCTTTCATGGGGCCGCCCTTAAAATATCACAGCAAGCTGGTCAAAAGCATCGGTTCCCTTGTTTTTCAAACCCAGCAATATAAAAATAATATGCAGCAACATTTCAATAGTATATTTAGATAATAGTAGCTGTCAAGCAGTGTCGTTAAAGCAGGGAAAATGTTTCATATTTTCACACTTTTTTAACTTGAATTCTGGGCTTTTAAGCCAAAAAACGTTTTCACATATACTAAGCCATATTTAAACAGCATACCTTCAGTTAATGAGCATTTTCAAAGTGCAGAGTTATACTGTACAACAAAACTGATACTTTTATGTAATAGTTTAGTTGCTGATGTCAAATTTTGCTGTTTCAGTCTGTTAGGATCAGACTTTTTGTTGAATTTGCTGCTTGGTTTCAATGACAGATGCTAAGACCAGGCTGATTATTCAAGTTTATGCCCAGTATCTTTCATGGGGCCGCCCTTAAAATATGACAGCAAACTGGTCAAAAGCACCGGTTCCCTTGTTTTTCAAACCCAGCAATATAAAAATAATATGCAGCAACATTTCAATAGTATATTTAGATAATAGTAGCTGTCAAGTAGTGTTGTTAAAGCAGGGAAAATGTTTCATATTTTCACATTTTTTTAACTTGAATTCTGGGCTTTTAAGCCAAAAAACGTTTTCACATATACTAAGCCAAATTTATACCACATACATTGATGAACTTTTTCAAACTGCAGAGTTATATACTCTAAAGCGAAACTGGTACTTTTATGTAATAGTTTAGTTGTTGATGTCATATGCTGCTTATTCAGTATTGTTAGGATCAAACTTTTTGTTGAATTTGTTGCTTAGTTTCAATGACAGATGCTAAGACCAGGCTGATTATTCAAGTTTATGCCCAGTGTCTTTCATGGGGCCGCCTTAAAATATCACAGCAAGCTGGTCAAAAGCACCTGTCCCCTTGTTTTTCAAACCAAGCAATGTAAAAAAAAAATTCCCAACAACAACTTTTCAATGTTACTGAATTTTACGCCCACTACAATTACATAGGGTCGCCCTTCTAATATCACATCAAGATTACAAAAAGCACCATTTCCATTGCATTGATGATTTTAAAACTAAACCGTTCAAAAAAAAACACTTTATATGCAGCTACTTACCGGTAGTTTTAAAAGCAAGTTTCATTTACCATTGACTGAAGTATCAGTCCAGAGAGCCTCTGTCTCCCTTGCTTGCTGGGTTGGAATCCCATTTTATCAAGTTTTAAAAGTAAGTTTCATCCATCATTGACAGAACTATCAGTCAAGTAAGCTCCTATCTCCCTTGCTTGCTGGGTTGGAATCCCAGTTTATCTAGTTTCAATAGTAAGTTTCATCTAACATTGACTGAAGTATCAGTCCAGGAAGCCTCTGTCTCCCTTACTTGCTGGGTTGGAATCTCAGTTTATCTAGTTTTATAGTAAGTTTCATCTATCATTGACTGAAGTATCAGTCCAGGGAGCCTCTGTCTCCCTTGCTTGCTGGGTTGGAATCCCAGTTTATCTAGTTTTAATAGTAAGTTTCATCTAACATTGACTGAAGTATCAGTCCAGGAAGCCTCTGTCTCCCTTACTTGCTGGGTTGGAATCTCAGTTTATCTAGTTCTATAGTAAGTTTCATCTATCATTGACTGAAGTATCAGTCCAGGGAGCCTCTGTCTCCCTTGCTTGCTGGGCTGGAATCCCAGTATATCAAGTTTTAAAAGTAAGTTTCATCTATCATTGACTAAAGTATCAGTCCAGGGAGCCTCTGTCTCCCTTGCTTGCTGGGTTGGAATCCCAGTTTTTCTAGTTTTAATAGTAAGTTTCATCTATCATTGACAGAACTATCAGTCCAGGAAGCCTCTGTCTCCCTTATGTGCTGGGTTGGAATCCCAGTTTATCTAGTTTTAATAGTAAGTTTCATCTATAATTGACTGAAGTATCAGTCCAGGGAGCCTCTGTCTCCCTTGCTTGCTGGGTTGGAATCCCAGTTTATCTAGTTTTAATAGTAAGTTTCATCTATCATTAACTGAAGTATCAGTTTAGGGAGCCTCTGTGTCCCTTGCCTGCTGGGTTGGAATCCCAGTTTATCTAGTTTTTATAGTAAGTTTCATCTATCATTGACTGAAGTATCAGTCCAGGGAGCCTCTGTCTCCCTTGCTTGCTGGGTTGGAATCCCAGTTTATCTAGTTTTAATAGTAAGTTTCATTTATCATTGACTGAAGTATCAGTCCAGGGAACCTCTGTCTCCCTTGCTTGCTGGGTTGGAATACCAGTTTATCAAGTTTTAAAAGTAAGTTTCATCTATCATTGACTGAAGTATCAGTCCAGGGAGCCTCTGTCTCCCTTGCTTGCTGGGTTGGAATCCCAGTTTATCTAGTTTTAATAGTAAGTTTCATCTATCATTGACTGAAGTATCAGTCCAGGGAGCCTCTGTCTCCCTTGCTTGCTGGGTTGGAATCCCAGTTTATCAAGTTTTAAAAGTAAGTTTCATCTATCATTGACTGAAGTATCAGTCCAGGGAGCCTCTGTCTCCCTTGCTTGCTGGGTTGGAATCCCAGTTTATCAAGTTTTAAAAGTAAGTTTCATCTATCATTGACTGAAGTATCAGTCCAGGGAGCCTCTGTCTCCCTTGCTTGCTGGGTTGGAATCCCAGTTTTTCTAGTTTTAATAGTAAGTTTCATCTATCATTGACTGAACTATCAGTCCAGGAAGCCTCTGTCTCCCTTATGTGCTGGGTTGGAATCCCAGTTTATCTAGTTTTAATAGTAAGTTTCATCTATAATTGACTGAAGTATCAGTCCAGGGAGCCTCTGTCTCCCTTGCTTGCTGGGTTGGAATCCCAGTTTATCAAGTTTTAAAAGTAAGTTTCATCTATCATTGACTGAAGTATCAGTCCAGGGAGCCTCTGTCTCCCTTGCTTGCTGGGTTGGATTCCCAGTTTATCAAGTTTTAAAAGTAAGTTTCATCTATCATTGACTGAAGTATCAGTCCAGGGAGCCTCTGTCTCCCTTGCTTGCTGGGTTGGAATCCCAGTTTATCTAGTTTTAATAGTAAGTTTCATCTATCATTGACTGAAGTATCAGTCCAGGGAGCCTTTGTCTCCCTTGCTTGCTGGGTTGGAATCCCAGTTTATCAAGTTTTAAAAGTAAGTTTCATTTATCATTGACTGAAGTATCAGTCAGGGAACCTCTGTCTCCCTTGCTTGCTGGGTTGGAATCCCAGTTTATCTAGTTTTAATAGTAAGTTTCATCTATCATTGACTGAAGTATCAGTCCAGGGAGCCTCTGTGTCCCTTGCCTGCTGGGTTGGAATCCCAGTTTATCTAGTTTTTATAGTAAGTTTCAGCTATCATTGACTGAAGTATCAGTTTAGGGAGCCTCTGTGTCCCTTGCCTGCTGGGTTGGAATCCCAGTTTATCAAGTTTTAAAAGTAAGTTTCATCTATCATTGACTGAAGTATCAGTCCAGGGAGCCTCTGTCTCCCTTGCTTGTTGGGTTGGAATCCCAGTTTATCAAGTTTTAAAAGTAAGTTTCATCTATCATTGACTGAAGTATCAGTCCAGGGAGCCTCTGTCTCCCTTGCTTGCTGGGTTGGAATCCCAGTTTATCTAGTTTTAATAGTAAGTTTCATCTATCATTGACTGAAGTATCAGTCCAGGGAGCCTCTGTCTCCCTTGCTTGCTGGGTTGGATTCCCAGTTTATCAAGTTTTAAAAGTAAGTTTCATCTATCATTGACTGAAGTATCAGTCCAGGGAGCCTCTGTCTCCCTTGCTTGCTGGGTTGGAATCCCAGTTTATCTAGTTTTAATAGTAAGTTTCATCTATCATTGACTGAAGTATCAGTCCAGGGAGCCTCTGTCTCCCTTGCTTGCTGGGTTGGAATCCCAGTTTTTCTAGTTTTAATAGTAAGTTTCATCTATCATTGACAGAACTATCACTCCAGGAAGCCTCTGTCTCCCTTATGTGCTGGGTTGGAATCCCAGTTTATCTAGTTTTAATAGTAAGTTTCATCTATAATTGACTGAAGTATCAGTCCAGGGAGCCTCTGTCTCCCTTGCTTGCTGGGTTGGATTCCCAGTTTATCAAGTTTTAAAAGTAAGTTTCATCTATCATTGACTGAAGTATCAGTCCAGGGAGCCTCTGTCTCCCTTGCTTGTTGGGTTGGAATCCCAGTTTATCTAGTTTTAATAGTAAGTTTCATCTATCATTGACTGAAGTATCAGTCCAGGGAGCCTCTGTCTCCCTTGCTTGCTGGGTTGGAATCCCAGTTTATCAAGTTTTAAAAGTAAGTTTCATTTATCATTGACTGAAGTATCAGTCCAGGGAACCTCTGTCTCCCTTGCTTGCTGGGTTGGAATCCCAGTTTATCTAGTTTTAATAGTAAGTTTCATCTATCATTGACTGAAGTATCAGTCCAGGGAGCCTCTGTGTCCCTTGCCTGCTGGGTTGGAATCCCAGTTTATCTAGTTTTTATAGTAAGTTTCAGCTATCATTGACTGAAGTATCAGTTTAGGGAGCCTCTGTGTCCCTTGCCTGCTGGGTTGGAATCCCAGTTTATGAAGCTTTAAAAGTAAGTTTCATCTATCATTGACTGAAGTATCAGTCCAGGGAGCCTCTGTCTCCCTTGCTTGCTGGGTTGGAATCCCAGTTTATCAAGTTTTAAAAGTAAGTTTCATCTATCATTGACTGAAGTATCAGTCCAGGGAGCCTCTGTCTCCCTTGCTTGCTGGGTTGGAATCCCAGTTTATCTAGTTTTAATAGTAAGTTTCATCTATCATTGACTGAAGTATCAGTCCAGGGAGCCTCTGTCTCCCTTGCTTGCTGGGTTGGATTCCCAGTTTATCAAGTTTTAAAAGTAAGTTTCATCTATCATTGACTGAAGTATCAGTCCAGGAAGCCTCTGTCTCCCTTGCTTGCTGGGTTGGAATCCCAGTTTATCTAGTTTTAATAGTAAGTTTCATCTATCATTGACTGAAGTATCAGTCCAGGGAGCCTCTGTCTCCCTTGCTTGCTGGGTTGGAGTCCCAGTTTTTCTAGTTTTAATAGTAAGTTTCATCTATCATTGACAGAACTATCAGTCCAGGAAGCCTCTGTCTCCCTTATGTGCTGGGTTGGAATCCCAGTTTATCTAGTTTTAATAGTAAGTTTCATCTATAATTGACTGAAGTATCAGTCCAGGGAGCCTCTGTCTCCCTTGCTTGCTGGGTTGGAATCCCAGTTTATCAAGTTTTAAAAGTAAGTTTCATCTATAATTGACTGAAGTATCAGTCCAGGGAGCCTCTGTCTCCCTTGCTTGCTGGGTTGGATTCCCAGTTTATCAAGTTTTAAAAGTAAGTTTCATCTATCATTGAATGAAGTATCAGTCCAGGGAGCCTCTGTCTCCCTTGCTTGCTGGGTTGGAATCCCAGTTTATCTAGTTTTAATAGTAAGTTTCATCTATCATTGACTGAAGTATCAGTCCAGGGAGCCTTTGTCTCCCTTGCTTGCTGGGTTGGAATCCCAGTTTATCAAGTTTTAAAAGTAAGTTTCATTTATCATTGACTGAAGTATCAGTCAGGGAACCTCTGTCTCCCTTGCTTGCTGGGTTGGAATCCCAGTTTATCTAGTTTTAATAGTAAGTTTCATCTATCATTGACTGAAGTATCAGTCCAGGGAGCCTCTGTGTCCCTTGCCTGCTGGGTTGGAATCCCAGTTTATCTAGTTTTTATAGTAAGTTTCAGCTATCATTGACTGAAGTATCAGTTTAGGGAGCCTCTGTGTCCCTTGCCTGCTGGGTTGGAATCCCAGTTTATCAAGTTTTAAAAGTAAGTTTCATCTATCATTGACTGAAGTATCAGTCCAGGGAGCCTCTGTCTCCCTTGCTTGCTGGGTTGGAATCCCAGTTTATCAAGTTTTAAAAGTAAGTTTCATCTATCATTGACTGAAGTATCAGTCCAGGGAGCCTCTGTCTCCCTTGCTTGCTGGGTTGGAATCCCAGTTTATCTAGTTTTAATAGTAAGTTTCATCTATCATTGACTGAAGTATCAGTCCAGGGAGCCTCTGTCTCCCTTGCTTGCTGGGTTGGATTCCCAGTTTATCAAGTTTTAAAAGTAAGTTTCATCTATCATTGACTGAAGTATCAGTCCAGGGAGCCTCTGTCTCCCTTGCTTGCTGGGTTGGAATCCCAGTTTATCTAGTTTTAATAGTAAGTTTCATCTATCATTGACTGAAGTATCAGTCCAGGGAGCCTCTGTCTCCCTTGCTTGCTGGGTTGGAATCCCAGTTTTTCTAGTTTTAATAGTAAGTTTCATCTATCATTGACAGAACTATCACTCCAGGAAGCCTCTGTCTCCCTTATGTGCTGGGTTGGAATCCCAGTTTATCTAGTTTTAATAGTAAGTTTCATCTATAATTGACTGAAGTATCAGTCCAGGGAGCCTCTGTCTCCCTTGCTTGCTGGGTTGGATTCCCAGTTTATCAAGTTTTAAAAGTAAGTTTCATCTATCATTGACTGAAGTATCAGTCCAGGGAGCCTCTGTCTCCCTTGCTTGTTGGGTTGGAATCCCAGTTTATCTAGTTTTAATAGTAAGTTTCATCTATCATTGACTGAAGTATCAGTCCAGGAAGCCTCTGTCTCCCTTGCTTGCTGGGTTGGAATCCCAGTTTATTAAGTGTTAAAAGTAAGTTTCATTTATCATTGACTGAAGTATCAGTCCAGGAAACCTCTGTCTCCCTTGCTTGCTGGGTTGGAATCCCAGTTTATCTAGTTTTAATAGTAAGTTTCATCTATCATTGACTGAAGTATCAGTCCAGGGAGCCTCTGTGTCCCTTGCCTGCTGGGTTGGAATCCCAGTTTATCTAGTTTTTATAGTAAGTTTCAGCTATCATTGACTGAAGTATCAGTTTAGGGAGCCTCTGTGTCCCTTGCCTGCTGGGTTGGAATCCCAGTTTATCAAGTTTTAAAAGTAAGTTTCATCTATCATTGACTGAAGTATCACTCCAGGGAGCCTCTGTCTCCCTTGCTTGCTGGGTTGGAATCCCAGTTTATCAAGTTTTAAAAGTAAGTTTCATCTATCATTGACTGAAGTATCAGTCCAGGGAGCCTCTGTCTCCCTTGCTTGCTGGGTTGGAATCCCAGTTTATCTAGTTTTAATAGTAAGTTTCATCTATCATTGACTGAAGTATCAGTCCAGGGAGCCTCTGTCTCCCTTGCTTGCTGGGTTGGAATCCCAGTTTATCAAGTTTTAAAAGTAAGTTTCATCTATCATTGACTGAAGTATCAGTCCAGGAAGCCTCTGTCTCCCTTGCTTGCTGGGTTGGAATCCCAGTTTATCTAGTTTTAATAGTAAGTTTCATCTATCATTGACTGAAGTATCAGTCCAGGGAGCCTCTGTCTCCCTTGCTTGCTGGGTTGGAGTCCCAGTTTTTCTAGTTTTAATAGTAAGTTTCATCTATCATTGACAGAACTATCAGTCCAGGAAGCCTCTGTCTCCCTTATGTGCTGGGTTGGAATCCCAGTTTATCTAGTTTTAATAGTAAGTTTCATCTATAATTGACTGAAGTATCAGTCCAGGGAGCCTCTGTCTCCCTTGCTTGCTGGGTTGGAATCCCAGTTTATCAAGTTTTAAAAGTAAGTTTCATCTATCATTGACTGAAGTATCAGTCCAGGGAGCCTCTGTCTCCCTTGCTTGCTGGGTTGGATTCCCAGTTTATCAAGTTTTAAAAGTAAGTTTCATCTATCATTGACTGAAGTATCAGTCCAGGGAGCCTCTGTCTCCCTTGCTTGCTGGGTTGGAATCCCAGTTTATCTAGTTTTAATAGTAAGTTTCATCTATCATTGACTGAAGTATCAGTCCAGGGAACCTCTGTCTCCCTTGCTTGCTGGGTTGGAATCCCAGTTTATCTAGTTTTAATAGTAAGTTTCATCTATCATTAACTGAAGTATCAGTCCAGGGAGCCTCTGTGTCCCTTGCCTGCTGGGTTGGAATCCCAGTTTATCTAGTTTTTATAGTAAGTTTCAGCTATCATTGACTGAAGTATCAGTTTAGGGAGCCTCTGTGTCCCTTGCCTGCTGGGTTGGAATCCCAGTTTATCAAGTTTTAAAAGTAAGTTTCATCTATCATTGACTGAAGTATCAGTCCAGGGAGCCTCTGTCTCCCTTGCTTGCTGGGTTGGAATCCCAGTTTATCTAGTTTTAATAGTAAGTTTCATCTATCATTGACTGAAGTATCAGTCCAGGGAGCCTCTGTCTCCCTTGCTTGCTGGGTTGGAATCCCAGTTTATCAAGTTTTAAAAGTAAGTTTCATCTATCATTGACTGAAGTATCAGTCCAGGGAGCCTCTGTCTCCCTTGCTTGCTGGGTTGGAATCCCAGTTTATCAAGTTTTAAAAGTAAGTTTCATCTATCATTGACTGAAGTATCAGTCCAGGGAGCCTCTGTCTCCCTTGCTTGCTGGGTTGGAATCCCAGTTTTTCTAGTTTTAATAGTAAGTTTCATCTATCATTGACAGAACTATCAGTCCAGGAAGCCTCTGTCTCCCTTATGTGCTGGGTTGGAATCCCAGTTTATCTAGTTTTAATAGTAAGTTTCATCTATAATTGACTGAAGTATCAGTCCAGGGAGCCTCTGTCTCCCTTGCTTGCTGGGTTGGAATCCCAGTTTATCAAGTTTTAAAAGTAAGTTTCATCTATCATTGACTGAAGTATCAGTCCAGGGAGCCTCTGTCTCCCTTGCTTGCTGGGTTGGATTCCCAGTTTATCAAGTTTTAAAAGTAAGTTTCATCTATCATTGACTGAAGTATCAGTCAGGGAACCTCTGTCTCCCTTGCTTGCTGGGTTGGATTCCCAGTTTATCAAGTTTTAAAAGTAAGTTTCATCTATCATTGACTGAAGTATCAGTCCAGGGAGCCTCTGTCTCCCTTGCTTGCTGGGTTGGAATCCCAGTTTATCTAGTTTTAATAGTAAGTTTCATCTATCATTGACTGAAGTATCAGTCCAGGGAACCTCTGTCTCCCTTGCTTGCTGGGTTGGAATCCCAGTTTATCTAGTTTTAATAGTAAGTTTCATCTATCATTAACTGAAGTATCAGTCCAGGGAGCCTCTGTGTCCCTTGCCTGCTGGGTTGGAATCCCAGTTTATCTAGTTTTTATAGTAAGTTTCAGCTATCATTGACTGAAGTATCAGTTTAGGGAGCCTCTGTGTCCCTTGCCTGATGGGTTGGAATCCCAGTTTATCAAGTTTTAAAAGTAAGTTTCATCTATCATTGACTGAAGTATCAGTCCAGGGAGCCTCTGTCTCCCTTGCTTGCTGGGTTGGAATCCCAGTTTATCTAGTTTTAATAGTAAGTTTCATCTATCATTGACTGAAGTATCAGTCCAGGGAGCCTCTGTCTCCCTTGCTTGCTGGGTTGGAATCCCAGTTTATCAAGTTTTAAAAGTAAGTTTCATCTATCATTGACTGAAGTATCAGTCCAGGGAGCCTCTGTCTCCCTTGCTTGCTGGGTTGGAATCCCAGTTTATCAAGTTTTAAAAGTAAGTTTCATCTATCATTGACTGAAGTATCAGTCCAGGAAGCCTCTGTCTCCCTTGCTTGCTGGGTTGGAATCCCAGTTTTTCTAGTTTTAATAGTAAGTTTCATCTATCATTGACAGAACTATCAGTCCAGGAAGCCTCTGTCTCCCTTATGTGCTGGGTTGGAATCCCAGTTTATCTAGTTTTAATAGTAAGTTTCATCTATAATTGACTGAAGTATCAGTCCAGGGAGCCTCTGTCTCCCTTGCTTGCTGGGTTGGAATCCCAGTTTATCAAGTTTTAAAAGTAAGTTTCATCTATCATTGACTGAAGTATCAGTCCAGGGAGCCTCTGTCTCCCTTGCTTGCTGGGTTGGATTCCCAGTTTATTAAGTTTTAAAAGTAAGTTTCATCTATCATTGACTGAAGTATCAGTCCAGGGAGCCTCTGTCTCCCTTGCTTGCTGGGTTGGAATCCCAGTTTATCTAGTTTTAATAGTAAGTTTCATCTATCATTGACTGAAGTATCAGTCCAGGGAGCCTCTGTCTCCCTTGCTTGCTGGGTTGGAATCCCAGTTTATCAAGTTTTAAAAGTAAGTTTCATTTATCATTGACTGAAGTATCAGTCAGGGAACCTCTGTCTCCCTTGCTTGCTGGGTTGGAATCCCAGTTTATCTAGTTTTAATAGTAAGTTTCATCTATCATTGACTGAAGTATCAGTCCAGGGAGCCTCTGTGTCCCTTGCCTGCTGGGTTGGAATCCCAGTTTATCTAGTTTTTATAGTAAGTTTCAGCTATCATTGACTGAAGTATCAGTTTAGGGAGCCTCTGTGTCCCTTGCCTGCTGGGTTGGAATCCCAGTTTATCAAGTTTTAAAAGTAAGTTTCATCTAACATTAAGTGAAGTATCAGTCCAGGGAGCCTCTGTCTCCCTTGCTTGCTGGGTTGGAATCCCAGTTTATCAAGTTTTAAAAGTAAGTTTCATCTATCATTGACTGAAGTATCAGTCCAGGGAGCCTCTGTCTCCCTTGCTTGCTGGGTTGGAATCCCAGTTTATCAAGTTTTAAAAGTAAGTTTCATTTATCATTGACTGAAGTATCAGTCAGGGAACCTCTGTCTCCCTTGCTTGCTGGGTTGGATTCCCAGTTTATCAAGTTTTAAAAGTAAGTTTCATCTATCATTGACTGAAGTATCAGTCCAGGGAGCCTCTGTCTCCCTTGCTTGCTGGGTTGGAATCCCAGTTTATCTAGTTTTAATA
This sequence comes from Porites divaricata, assembly GCA_038088405.1. Lineage (NCBI taxonomy): Eukaryota > Metazoa > Cnidaria > Anthozoa > Scleractinia > Poritidae > Porites > Porites divaricata. Next base: position 2,990,549 of record JBBMOI010000014.1, on the reverse strand, counting down.
GTAAGTTTCATCTATCATTGACTGAAGTATCAGTCCAGGGAACCTCTGTCTCCCTTGCTTGCTGGGTTGGAATCCCAGTTTATCTAGTTTTAATAGTAAGTTTCATCTATCATTAACTGAAGTATCAGTCCAGGGATCCTCTGTGTCCCTTGCCTGCTGGGTTGGAATCCCAGTTTATCTAGTTTTTATAGTAAGTTTCAGCTATCATTGACTGAAGTATCAGTTTAGGGAGCCTCTGTGTCCCTTGCCTGCTGGGTTGGAATCCCAGTTTATCAAGTTTTAAAAGTAAGTTTCATCTATCATTGACTGAAGTATCAGTCCAGGGAGCCTCTGTCTCCCTTGCTTGCTGGGTTGGAATCCCAGTTTATCTAGTTTTAATAGTAAGTTTCATCTATCATTGACTGAAGTATCAGTCCAGGGAGCCTCTGTCTCCCTTGCTTGCTGGGTTGGAATCCCAGTTTATCAAGTTTTAAAAGTAAGTTTCATCTATCATTGACTGAAGTATCAGTCCAGGGAGCCTCTGTCTCCCTTGCTTGCTGGGTTGGAATCCCAGTTTATCAAGTTTTAAAAGTAAGTTTCATCTATCATTGACTGAAGTATCAGTCCAGGAAGCCTCTGTCTCCCTTGCTTGCTGGGTTGGAATCCCAGTTTTTCTAGTTTTAATAGTAAGTTTCATCTATCATTGACAGAACTATCAGTCCAGGAAGCCTCTGTCTCCCTTATGTGCTGGGTTGGAATCCCAGTTTATCTAGTTTTAATAGTAAGTTTCATCTATCATTGACTGAAGTATCAGTCCAGGGAGCCTCTGTCTCCCTTGCTTGCTGGGTTGGATTCCCAGTTTATCAAGTTTTAAAAGTAAGTTTCATCTATCATTGACTGAAGTATCAGTCCAGGGAGCCTCTGTCTCCCTTGCTTGCTGGGTTGGAATCCCAGTTTATCTAGTTTTAATAGTAAGTTTCATCTATCATTGACTGAAGTATCAGTCCAGGGAGCCTCTGTCTCCCTTGCTTGCTGGGTTGGAATCCCAGTTTATCAAGTTTTAAAAGTAAGTTTCATTTATCATTGACTGAAGTATCAGTCAGGGAACCTCTGTCTCCCTTGCTTGCTGGGTTGGAATCCCAGTTTATCTAGTTTTAATAGTAAGTTTCATCTATCATTGACTGAAGTATCAGTCCAGGGAGCCTCTGTGTCCCTTGCCTGCTGGGTTGGAATCCCAGTTTATCTAGTTTTTATAGTAAGTTTCAGCTATCATTGACTGAAGTATCAGTTTAGGGAGCCTCTGTGTCCCCTGCCTGCTGGGTTGGAATCCCAGTTTATCAAGTTTTAAAAGTAAGTTTCATCTAACATTGAGTGAAGTATCAGTCCAGGGAGCCTCTGTCTCCCTTGCTTGCTGGGTTGGAATCCCAGTTTATCAAGTTTTAAAAGTAAGTTTCATCTATCATTGACTGAAGTATCAGTCCAGGGAGCCTCTGTCTCCCTTGCTTGCTGGGTTGGAATCCCAGTTTATCTAGTTTTAATAGTAAGTTTCATCTATCATTGACTGAAGTATCAGTCCAGGGAGCCTCTGTCTCCCTTGCTTGCTGGGTTGGATTCCCAGTTTATCAAGTTTTAAAAGTAAGTTTCATCTATCATTGACTGAAGTATCAGTCCAGGGAGCCTCTGTCTCCCTTGCTTGCTGGGTTGGAATCCCAGTTTATCTAGTTTTAATAGTAAGTTTCATCTATCATTGACTGAAGTATCAGTCCAGGGAGCCTCTGTCTCCCTTGCTTGCTGGGTTGGAATCCCAGTTTTTCTAGTTTTAATAGTAAGTTTCATCTATCATTGACAGAACTATCAGTCCAGGAAGCCTCTGTCTCCCTTATGTGCTGGGTTGGAATCCCAGTTTATCTAGTTTTAATAGTAAGTTTCATCTATAATTGACTGAAGTATCAGTCCAGGGAGCCTCTGTCTCCCTTGCTTGCTGGGTTGGATTCCCAGTTTATCAAGTTTTAAAAGTAAGTTTCATCTATCATTGACTGAAGTATCAGTCCAGGGAGCCTCTGTCTCCCTTGCTTGCTGGGTTGGAATCCCAGTTTATCTAGTTTTAATAGTAAGTTTCATCTATCATTGACTGAAGTATCAGTCCAGGGAGCCTCTGTCTCCCTTGCTTGCTGGGTTGGAATCCCAGTTTATCAAGTTTTAAAAGTAAGTTTCATCTATCATTGACTGAAGTATCAGTCCAGGGAGCCTCTGTCTCCCTTGCTTGCTGGGTTGGAATCCCAGTTTATCAAGTTTTAAAAGTAAGTTTCATCTATCATTGACTGAAGTATCAGTCCAGGGAGCCTCTGTCTCCCTTGCTTGCTGGGTTGGATTCCCAGTTTATCAAGTTTTAAAAGTAAGTTTCATCTATCATTGACTGAAGTATCAGTCCAGGGAGCCTCTGTCTCCCTTGCTTGCTGGGTTGGAATCCCAGTTTATCAAGTTTTAAAAGTAAGTTTCATCTATCATTGACTGAAGTATCAGTCCAGGGAGCCTCTGTCTCCCTTGCTTGCTGGGTTGGAATCCCAGTTTTTCTAGTTTTAAAAGTAAGTTTCATCTATCATTGACTGAAGTATCAGTCCAGGGAGCCTCTGTCTCCCTTGCTTGCTGGGTTGGAATCCCAGTTTATCTAGTTTTCATAGTAAGTTTCATCAATCATTGACTGAAGTATCAGTCCAGGGAGCCTCTGTCTCCCTTGCTTGCTGGGTTGGAATCCCAGTTTATCTAGTTTTAAAAGTAAGGTTCATTTATTATTGACTGAAGTATCAGTCCAGGGAACCTCTGTCTCCCTTGCTTGCTGGGTTGGAATCCCAGTTTATCTTGTTTTAATAGTAGGTTTCATCTATCATTGACTGAAGTATCAGTCCAGGGAGCCTCTGTCTCCCTTGCTTGCTGGGTTGGAATCCCAGTTTATCTTGTTTTAATAGTATGTTTTTAGGTATCATTGACTGAAGTATCAGTCCAGGGAGCCTCTGTCTCCCTTGCTTACTGGGTTGGAATCCCAGTTTACCTAGTTTTAATAGTAAGTTCTATCTATTATTGACTGAAGTATCAGTCCAGAGAGTCCCTAACACTCTTGTTTGCTGGGTTGGAATCCCACTTTATCAAGTTTTAGTAGTATGTTTTAACTATAAGGACGGAAGTGTCAGTTCGGGGAGCTAAGTGTAATGTGTCCCTTGCTAGCTGGGATGAAATCCCATTTCACCTACGTATATAATTTCTTATACAAATATTAGACTTTCCTGGTAATTTTTCAGGGAGCACCTGTCTCGTATTGTTTGGCAGGTTGGAATCCCAGTTGACCTAAGTGTATATTTCTTAATAATAATAATCTAAATGTGAAACTGGCATGCATCCCAGTTGTTGATCTGAAAGGTTTAAAACTGATATTTTTTTGCCTGTTTGAGTGGGGTATCTTCTTCACTGTATTAATTGCTAGATTGGATAATATTGTACGTACATGCATGTAAAAAGAATATGTTATTAATTTTCAAGTTTGTATTTACCTTTTGTAATTCTTGGTTGTCAAATCCTCTAATTTGTGCCTCTGATCTCTGAGTGATAAAAAAAATGAACTTAATTTAGTTACAGTCTCATACTAACAATCTAATAGTCAGCTCAAGCACTCACCCACAGGTTGTATTATAAACTTAAAGAGTTAAAATTAACTGTTGGAGAGGAAGTAGTAGTTTAAGCTTAATAAGATTGTCAATTTACTGAATGTTACTACAATGGTATTATTATAGCATGTTACCATGCCATCCTAAATTTTCAAAGTATGGGATCCAGCACTGGGACTAATTCACATCACTGGCATCTTCCAGGGAAGGACCCTGTACCAGCCAGGGGAGACCACATCAGAGAATACAATGGACTGAACACAGGGCTCGAAATTAACAGTAGTGTGTTAACCAATGGTTAGTAGTTTCCAATGTTTGGTTACTAAAAATGTGCCAAAGTAACCCATCATGGTTAGTAAAAATTACTGTTACATAAGTGGTTTCATTCAATTCACAGCAATTCTTCTTGCAAATGAAGATCAATTTTCACAAAAGGCTGACGCGTTTCTTTCTTGTATAAGATTGTTTTGTATCTTACACAGTAATTGTTTCAAATGATAGCATACATAATCGAGTAACATTAAAAACCCGCATTTCATGAAACTAAAGGTGACCAAAGATAAGTGGGCTTTTGTTGGTTGAGGGGATATGGACACAACCTTAACAAATTATACCTCCACCATCTTGTGTTTTTGCATTAATGTTTGGAAGTGTTTCATTTGTGAAACCTGATGAGATGCAAAGATCCTTTCAATTGATAGTTTTTTAGAAAACAAGAACGCTCTTAGTAGCATTGAGTCTCGCGTGCTTGGAGTAAAGCAACCGGGGCTGTTATACTACTTTTTCGTTTGGAATACAAAACGAGTGTTGTATGTCATAATGTATATACTCAAAAAGTAGAAAAAATTGCAAGGAGAGACAGGCCGCACATCTTAGCCTCAAACCGGTGTGAAGCCTTTGAAAACCTTCTACATATTGATATTGCTTCATTGAGGAGTACTCTTTCAGGGATTTTACATTCGAAAAATTGAACGATGATTTTTATCGGTATCAGGGGCCCATGACTCTGTCAGTATAAATATACATAGCTTCTTTGTACCGGACCAAGAAACGGCTCGGTACAGTATATGTTCAGCACAGGAAAAAAGTGTAAGTTTAACAGAACCTTATACAACACACAGTTAATTCAGTTCGCGCGTATTCCTGCTGAATTTGTTGTCTGTTTTATAAAATATCAAGATCGCGTGAAAGTAATGACATTTTCCATAGCTGCTTAGTATCTACTTTTAATGTCTCCGTACAGTCTCAGAGTACATTGTTTAGAGTTGTACACAGCATTCATTTTAGATAGATAGATAGGCAGACAGACAGATAGATAGATAGATAGATAGATAGGCAGATAGACAGATAGATAGACAGATAGACAGACAGACAGACAGACAGACAGACAGATAGATAGATAGATAGATAGATAGATAGATAGATAGACAGATGGATAGATAGGTAGGTGGGTAGCTAAGAACCGTAGTTTACGGCACGATAAAAAGATCAGCATTGCTGGTGGGGTCGTGCATACAACAATTACAAGAAAAATAAGGAGTACTGAAAGCAAATGTACACTTAAAAATTAAAAACTTTTAAAGTTTTTTCTTGTATTACAGTATCACCGGGATAAAGGGTTTCATTTTCCAGGAAAATAATTTCTCTTTCTCGTCAAAACAATCACTGACTCAGACAGACTCGGATTAGTTTACCTGAATTTAGTGTTCAGTACAGAGAACGAGGTTATGTTCCGTGAAATTTATCTACAGTCTGTGGCCCACATCATCACTGATCCACGATTTATTTATTTATTTTATTTTCAAGTTCTTTTTAACCAATCCTCGATCCCTGATTTCTCGATCCTCGATCCTGATTTTCCAGTAAACCTTGAAGTTTTGCTCATTAAGATTATTCTTTTTTTTTCGACCACTGAAGTGATCAGTTGTTCCAAAATAATCAACACTTTCAAGCTATAGAATTCTTGGACCAACCCGTTCTGGAAAAGCTCGATATGGGATTTCTATTCTGTGGACATGAAGTACTGCAAGACCTGTATAAACACATCCGTGACACGTTAGGGTGATTTCCACTGATGCGTTTTTGGCTCCGCACGTTAACGCACGTTAATTTTAGTCACGTAAATCAAATAGAGGTATAAAGTACTGAGATTAAACGTCAAATTAAGCGAGATTCTACTTTTACGCTTACATAATTGTACGTGCGGCCTTTCATACATCGCCTTTATTTTATTTGCGAACGCACTAAGCACGTGTGCACGTAAAAATTACGTGACAGTGGATACTTGATATCTCAAGTATTTATGAAGTGCAGCGCGACTTAACATCTTAACAACTGTGAAAATCTATCAATTAAATACATAAAACGAAGTGAATCTATTTAACGGTACATTTCCTGTAATTGCGACAATATTCTGAGAAACGTAACGCCTTAAAAAGCCACAAAATCCTGAGGATTTCCTAGCTATAATATTTTCTCATCATGCTTGGGGATATTTCCTTTTTAAAGTGCCTGCATGTCGTGCATAATTACACGAAAATCAAGGACCTCCATTCGAGGATAATTACATCATTGCCAAACTTGTACGCGTTATTTCATTCATCGCCGAAAATAAACCGCATTCTCATCACGAGATCATTTCCATACAATGAAAGTCGTCACGATTCTTATCCCCAGTTTCCACGGTCTTCGCTAGGAACGCGGGGCCTAAAAACTAGGTCCAACAAAAAAAAAAAACGACTGCATTTTAAGAGTCTCACGTTGCTAAAGCACGCTCGACTAATTAATGGTCACTGCCCAAAATTTGTGATCAGATCAGATGCAAAGATTCTTCAATTGGTAGTTTTTCAGAAAATTACAGGTTGCTACCCAAAATTTGTGACGAGGAAAAGGAAGATCAAGAAACAAAACAACATTTTGATGAGTTTAAACAAATCATGTTTTGAAACAATCTGTCCATAAGTTTTCCTCATTTAGTAGCACAATTTTCGATAGTTGATATATTGTAACTTTAAAAACACTGAGATTCTTGGATAACAAACCTGATAATTTGGTTGGCAAAATTTATGCCCACTAACCTGAAGGGTTAGTTATCCAAAAAATTAATTATGAGCCCTGGAAGAGATTATGGCTGAATTAATAGTTATTCATCTACATCATGAGTAATGCATACAGGATCATCAGAATAAGAATGCACTAACGTGTTACAGTTTCTTATGAGATAAGTTTTATTTCTACTGTACTGTACCGTATAATGAATTAATTTGCTAAAAAATTATGAACACGGAAAATTAAGTCTTCAATGGACAGCAGTAACTCGAACCTTCACTGACTTGAACTGCTTTACATATCTCTAAAGTCTGAGTTTGAGTTTACAGCGTTCTGTTGTTTCATTAAAAGTCTCCTCTAGCTGTACCAATTGGATATGAGAGTTTTTTTTTTTCAATGACAAGCCTTTAACTAGGGGACTTTGTCTGTTAAATTTCCCTCACCTTTGCTTAAAATTGTCACCTTGGCATCACCCCTTTTTCCAATTCCCCCTTGTTGTCCCAGGGTCCTATCCCAGGGAAAAGCCAATGACATGTGCATAAGACCATAAAACAGCCTTTAAGCTTGAGTATTATTTTTCAAGCTCGTCTACCGCTAGTTATTTTGCTCCATGAGTTACATCAGCTATATATTAAGCTTAACTATTTAGTCTTTTACCAAAATTAAAGCACATATTTTGCTCTACTGGTCTTACATATAAATATATAAATACCAAGATTTATAATTGGAATTTACGGACATCGAACCTCCTTCATCGAACCTAAACAGTGAAAAGGTCTATTCAGGGGAGCCCCGACCCACAACACTTCCTTACAAGATAGCGAGCTACCATACAATAGGAGCAGTAATTGTTTCCAGCTTTTCCACTCTACCCTCCCTGTAGTATAGATAGTGCCAGGTCGTTTGTACGTCTGATCATGACAGTCGACTTGAACATGTTAGGCTAAGCTTTTTATGGCTTTTGTCAACTGTTGAGCTTACCTTTACGTCGGCCCTGACCTTCTAATTCTATTGACTTGTTTGGTGGTTTGGTTTTTATATTGCAGAGTCCTTTTTCGAGATTGTTGTAGGTACTTTATAAGCCTAAATTAGGTTTACTTTGCTTCCACCCTGCGCCGCCATATTGGCCGGGACGCCAGAAGACCCTGGGACGAGGATATACGGCTTGTACTATTCCACAGGGTCCCAAACCATCTGTTTATTGGTAAATGACTTGGATTCACAGTTAAGTTTGCTTCATCTTTCTGTAGCAATATATCGCTAACTATGTATATAGATCAAAGTTAAATAAACGTTGTATTACCTTACCTACGGTGTATTGTTGTCCTATTGCCTCAAAAGTGGTATTTCAGCAATTTTGAATGATTTTGAGCTCGCCGGTTTGCTACTGCGTAAAAAGCAAAGAACAAAAGATCGAGTTACCAAATTAGCCATTTTATCAAGTTTGTAGTAACGTTAACAATCAATATCCTGAGTAGTGGTAATTCATAAAGTCACTAAAGAAAGATGGGGATCGAGGTTGTTAAAAGCACTTATGTTTTCAAAATCTCCAATTTAAGTTGGGTCACTGCGCATTTTTTGAACAATCAATGAGATTGTCACCTACATGAATGAACCTGACAAAAATTAGTTAAAGCATGACATAAGAAGAACTCGGATATGATTTTTTGAAGTACTCTTTATCCGGCAGTCAAAATTTTATCGTGTTAGGTTTTTGAAATCAGTGATTACCTAACACATGCCGTGTCTCCTAACAATAGCTAGTCTGATAAAATCCTTAACCAGGCATTAATATTGCATTATCTAATTCAAAGCGAGGACAATCAGACCCACGTTTTTCAGGGTCTTATGACCTGGACTGACAAAGATATATAGTTGTGAATTCATTGGAGTAAGTCGTAAGGATTTTACAAAAGAAAAGAGAAAGACGGGGGGGGGGGGGGGGGGTAAGCTAAGGGGATCGGAAGTGGAGGCGTTGTTGCAGGCACTTACGTTTTAAAAGCATTTCATGACGGTTTTGGGTGCTGGGCACGTTTTGATCAACTTATGACTGCACTTCTCTTAGATTGAGCTACCTAAATAGAGCAAACAAAGTAAATATTACGTACTGAGCAAAACAACATAGCAAAGAAAAAAACTGAGAAGCTGAATCTCTCTCTCGTGATTCCCGTGTAGCCCTAGTGTGTGGTGAACGGTGAACGGTGAACGGTGGCCGTTTTTTGCATTATTTACGACCCCAAAGCGACTGGAAGAAAATCCCGGTTTAGACCAAAAAATGTCATTTTCCACGCCTGTTTAGTTTCAGTTCTGGCCTCTAGGCAGAATGAATTTTGTCATAGAATTAAAATGATATGCTAATATTAGCATATCATTTTTCCCTTCTTATTCATTTGGAATTGAAAGGACAAGTACGTTCTTATACTCCCGCAGTTTCCCCGTAAACCATACCCGAATCCAAACCAAAATGAACAAAGTTTATACTCGTCTTTAAACCGAAAAAGCGCAAAAACCATACCCTTTGTGGGTGGCATATGCCTATATGGGACCGGAGAAAATCCAAGTATCTTAAAAAATCTGTCCGAGGGCCTGGGTGCCCTCTAAATGCTTCACTGTTTTGCCGAGACACTTTGAAAAAAAAACAAAAGAATTGGTTTGAAGCGTTGATAACCAAACAATGCAAAGGTACGTAAATAAAAATTTGGACGACTCTCGTCAGTAAGCAAAAAATTGAAGGAAATGATTTTCATTTTAGAGAATGATGCAGGGTAAGAAGACAACTAACTGACTTGTGACGATATAATTTCTACTTTTTATTCTCTAAAACCCATGTCCCATTTTGCTCTTATGTGTTTGACTTTTAATAATCAGTTTAAAAAACATTGAAGTAAATTTAAAGGTATTAACAACTTTAAGTGGCAGCCTATTTTCTCATTGGAATAATGCTCATACAACTAATTATTAAATTGCCTAATGTAAAATCGCTCAGCAGCAAATATTGTCCAGAGAAAATCAAACTTCAGCTCGCGGCCAGGTCTAATTAATATAACTGTGTGATGAAGTTATAGAAACCTATATGTATCCTAGATATAAAAAATAACAAATTTTCCATCACCAAATTAAAACCTGTTTTATCCTTCTGCCAGTTTATAATTGTCCGCGAAAAGGTGACTTCTTACTTGGATAGTTACCTCTACAAATCTCCTGTTTGTTTTTTCTACCATAAGTTCCCAGCTGATCATCCCTTCGTTACGCAGTTTCTTTATCTGTCAACCACCAAATTTTACTTGCGGTAGGACAACTCAAAACTGAGGAAAACGAAAAAGCAAACCGCCGATTAAAATAAAACACCCCGGGAAGGTTTTAGTAGAGAAGTTCACAGTCTATGAACTAGCGTGCAGTTTGCAACTCTTTGGCAATTCGTTTAGAAAAGAGAAAGACAAGAGGTGATGATGATGGTGTCGGTATTAGCAATAGCTGTAACACTTACACTTTCAAATTTCCAGATTGCTTCGCGAATTGAATTTCTTCACTGTGTTTCTGGTACAGTTCTAATGTTATACCTTGCAATAGAACGAACATTTTTAGAGCAGTAACTTTCATCAAGCATCGTTAAATACAAGCGATCCATGATCGTTCAGGAGAGACTAGCTGGAAACTGCGATGCCGTTAAGAAATTTCAAAAATTAATTTGGGGTTATCTGCGCATGGGTGAATAAAGTCGACTAATTATTCTATTTTGGTACTCGCAAAAATTAATGAGAATCTATTGTATTGAAAAAAACCTTCGAAGTATAATTATTTACATATCTGTTCCCTTTTTTAGCATAACGTATTGCGATCAGAACTACGTGCAAATGATAAACCATCAAATAAATGATAAAAAAACGCGTACGCTTTTGTTCATTATTCTCGCCCTTCTTTTTCAAGCATTTTAGGCCTCGTCCACGATAGTTCCATTATTTCCATATGAAACCGTCCGATGGGTTTTCATTCCAGGGTTTTTGTGGACTGAGCCTTAAACCGCCCTGGAGAAAGGTTAAAAAAGCAAGCGGTTTCGGCAGCGTGCATCCGACTGGATGGTTTCGTGTAAAAAAGGCTGATTCGTATAAAAAAAGTATGTCAGTATAAAAGCATATCCGAATTCTTATAGATATGCACTCTAAGGCCTAGTCCACCTTTTCGGAGAGTAAATTTCTAGAGTCAAAAATTTGTAGACTTGTAATAAAATTAAAAAAAGAATCAAATGCAACGCAAATACATCCGTTTTAGAGGGTTGCTTTTTGCTGTCAATATTAAAAAGATTTAGAGATAAGTTAAGAATTGACAATTAACATCTGAGCTTTTTTGCGGGAATTGGAGGGTATTTCGGCAATTTGAGTTTAACATGTTGCTGTTACTTAGGGCGCTTTCTATTTGTCAGAACTGAGCGACCTGACCATTCCCTTGGTTTTTAATCAATCGAAAGAGACGGTTTTCAGCAAAAACTCTTGGAAAAAGCTTATCTCTTTGTCAAAGTGACTGGTCCCATCAGCCAGTTCTGACTTCTGGAAACCGCCCTTAGTTGTAGTGTTAGACTGCGAGCAGTCCCTCTTCAGTCAGTCGAGTCTGTAATTCGGATGAAATTCAGGCTACAGCATCGGAGAATTGGATTGTTTGATAAACAATAGGATGCTATCAGCGCGTTGTCATTGCAATTTATGAAATTCTAACATTTTGACACATCAAATGTAACACGATGCACCTAAATAGCCAGCATGTTTTGATCAGAACGAGTTGACAAGATGGATTCGGCGGCCAAAGAAAGTATTTTATCTGAACATTTGTCTGAGCGTCTTGGCGGTCTGATTTTAAAGGACGAACAGAAGCTTGCTGTTGAAGCACTAATGTCAAGAAAAGACGTTTTAGTGGTAATACCGACTGGCTTAAGTAAATCTGTCATTTACCAAAGCTTCGTTGTCGCGTTATTGTGCTCCAGTCAAAAGACACACTATCTTTAGAAAAACACTAAGCTGGAGTTTACTGAGTCACAATTCAATTCTTCATAGTAAGTTGATGTAGCTTCAGTTAAGCCACACTTCGTTCTTACAATTTTGGATCTGTAATCACTATCCGTGATAATTTAGCATTCTGCAAAGAAAACAACAAGCTGGGCCCAGCGTGATACACCATTGCAGAAAAACATTACACTCACGGACTAAAGAAAATCGCTTAGTTATTCAGATCCAGAAGGCGCTTTGGAGAAAATTGGAACCCTTACAGCTGTACATTTGCTCAGTGAAAATGTAGAACCTTCCAGAGCAAAATCTACCCAGCGGAGAAAAAAAATCTCATTGGAATAAGCAGCATTTTGGCATGAGGTAAAAGTCGTGTTGGCCTACCACCCCCTTTTATTGGGAAGATAAATTCGGGGCACAGCAGGTAAGGAACAGTTTTAGCTTTGAAGAGAGGATCTCGCTGAGCAGTCCGTCAGGCTTGGACGTTGTAAATAAATTTTCTGAAGAGATGTAAGTTCCGTTCTTTTTTAAATTTACCTTACATATTCGGCAAAAGTCAGAGGCCTTAACTTTCAGATTGGGCTTTCTTCCTCTCCCTTTGCGGATTACCTTTTTTTTGGATGTATTTTCGTTCACGAACAAAAACACACATTCGATTTATTAAAGTGCCGCGAACCAGTGGGGATATAGTGGGTGACAAATTAAGTCGCAGTTATTAGTTATCAAGTGACAGATCAGTTTATTTTTAACCGGTTGTCGCCTTTGGTGGGTGGAGTTACCCGAACACTGGTTCAAAAGAGAATGCAGTCCCTTCTTCCTTTCCTGCCTCCTCCCCAGCTTCCCCTCGGCTTCTCGTTTTTTGCCGTTTCGCTCGCTTCGCTCGATTTCCTCGCTCGCGTGACCTTCCTGAGGGACTGCTAGCAGTCTATTGTAGTGTGGGCACAGCTACGAAAATTCTAAGCGGCAGCTCTTTGTATAAATTGAAAGCCTCATTTGCCTGTGTGCTTGCTTTGACTTCAACTTCTCAAGCGCGAATTACCCTGCCGCGTCCTTAAAATAGTGGGTAATGAACTGGGAAACTTTTTAATACACATATATGATGTGATATTTATTTAGTCTTAGATGATATTAGTTTAAGTTAACATTAAAAGTGATTTTTACGGATTTGCCACTTGTTCTTTAGTTTATTTTAGCAGTGTTTTAGAATTGCTCTTTCACCTTAAATAGAGGGGGGAGGTACATAATAGGGAGCAAACGTAGAGAGAAGGGAGAAATCGGAGCGAAAATGTAGGGAGGAGGGAGAAAATGAAATTTTGGGAATAGAGAGATATCGATGTGAAGGCAACTTTATGGCTTTTCTTTAACTTGCATCATGACAAGGGATAGGGGAAAGGGGAAAATGACTTACACTGCAATCCCCTTGGGTCTCCTGTGACTCCCTTGGTCGGACGTATCTCAGTTAACCAGGTATAAAACTTCGGGAGAGGCTCTTTAAAGATTTCTCTTAGCCGTTGTTAGTTTTGTACAAGGTGCCATTTTCCCACAGTATTTCTTCTGGCTAAGTATGGCCTGCGTGGCAGGCGTTCGAAATGGAAGCCGGGAAGGGAATTAGGGCGCGAGACCTCGCGCGAGGGAGGAGGAAGGAGGGGAACGCCTGCCAGGAAGTCACTAATTTAATGACAAAAATAACACAACTGTGAATGACTAGCTGTTAAATAAGTTTTGCCACGATGCATGTATTCTAGTCGTATCCAGTCTCACACTGTTTTTATTTTGTTTTCTTAAAAAAAAAAACTAAAGTAAAGGTACTATTGATGAAAGAAGTTCAAATGGCTGCGGTCCATTGAAGGAGTCTTCCTTGAAAGTTGCAACGACGCGTACCGAGTTACATAAAATCCAGCATAAATCTGTTCAAGTTGTTGCTGAAGAAATCCGGGGCTAGAAAACTATTTAATAAGAAATGTAGCGGCTCTTCGCAAATTTCAATGGAATATTTGTCAAAGAAAAAATAAAACACTTTGCCGACACTCTGAATTTCTATCAGGACGAATTGAATTCTAGCGGAGCACACAAAAGTGGACAAAAGAACGCTGGTAACGGGGAAAGAGCTGTACTTCGAAGATCTGCAAGAAGGCAACAATTTATTATTAAAGTAAGTTTCTGGCGGTTTTATAACCAGCAAGAAGAAGTCCTCAACCGAAAATAGCCAAAAAGTTATGGATCGCTTCGTCTTCAATTCTCTTGCCGTTGATAACGCGGGTCAACCAGCAGATAACAAGCAGACAGGCAGCGCAGTGATTTTTTCTAATTTCTTTCTTCTGTCGAGTAAAACCAACAAGCCGTTGAAAGATGACACTTCTTCTGAACCAGTCAGTCTGCCCTGCAATCTTAGGCAAGAGAAATCTCTAAATCGTTTTAAGCAATTGTTAAACTTTCATTTTAGTTAATTAAGTTAGATACACGGCATTCATGGAAAACAGGTATAGTTTAGTATAATTTTGAGTAGTATTTTTAAGAGACTCTTTAGATATGTATTTATTATTAAATATTGTTATGTACTAGTTTATCTTTCATAATTATGTAACAAAAAACCTGATGAATTTTTTTACCGTGTTAAAATAAAGATTTGAGATTGAGATTAAAACTCATCTGATAACAGACCTTTTCCTTCACACACTTCTTTAACTGCTTTTGTCTATTCTCCTTTCGAACTGAAATTGATGCCTTCTAACGATGAATTCCCGTAGAGAAATCTCATCCGCCCTTCAATAACAGCATATGCTTAGTTACTCAAATGGCGTCATGTTGATTTCCACATATCACTAGTGATTTGTGTTCCCCCTCCTGGGAAACATACATCACTAATAATTTGTGTTCCCCCACCTGGGAAACACATATCACTAGTGATTTGCGTTCCTCCACCTGGGAAACACACATCACTAGTGATTTATGTTCCCCCACCTGGAAAACACATATCACTAGTGATTTGTGTTCCCCCACCTGGAAAACACTTATCACTAGTGATATGTGTTGCCCCACCTGGGAAACACATATCACTAGTGATTTGTGTTCCCCCACCTGGGAAACACTTATCCCAAGTGAAATGTGTTCCCTCACCTCGGAAACACACATCCCAAGTGATATGTGTTCCCCCACCTTGGATTTGTTGCTCTGTTGAAGGGATGTTTTCCAGTCGGCGAATTTTAAATCAGAGAAGTATTTTCTCACAATAGGGACAGGGTAGTCTCTAGCTTTCTATCAGGCGATTTTCTAAATTTTGGATATTTTCTCAAAGTGGTCTGAGATGAATCAGTCCTTAGACCTTTGAGCAGTTGTCCTTTAATGAAGGGTCATGAAGCATTTTTCACGCCTGATGGTTGACATGAGTACGTGAAAGGCATGGGCTCCTGGTTGGTTTATGATGTCTTTGCACGTCTAGGTTTGGTTCCTTGTTGAATCCAACCCCTTTGCACACTTTGTGTCCAAGAAAGTGATCTCTATTTCTGACATCTCAGCCTTGAATTTGATCAGTAGTAGAGTGAAAGTTATTTGCCTTTTCCACAGTTATTTTTAGCTCTCTATTTTGTCTAGACTTGTGTTCCGTTGGGAACACTCATCGTCAATATATGTACTATCTTTTCCAAAACAGCGGTTCAATATCCCTGGGTGCCCCAGAGACTTTTTATGCGCGGTTTCCAGTTCGGTGAAGTCTTCAAGATAGTGACCCACGCAAAAAACCTTTTTCCTCGCGGCTTCACCTTCGGTCAAAGATCTGTCGGCCTGCAGCCGAGACGGAAGCATCCCGCTGCGCGCGATAAAAATCCCCTGGTGAAGGCAGAGTATCGGCTCAAATTACATCACGTTTGTTACCAGATACGAAATTTTTGTTTAGTCACGCTAATTCTCTCTCTCCGTAACAATATCGACGGATTTTCTTAGACATTTTTAGACGTAAATTAGACACAAACACACGCAAACTAGATTTTATGTTCCATATTTAGGGGTAAATCTTGCAGGAAACATCGCATGTGAAACTCAATCGAGTTGAAAGTAATGTTTACATTTCGCGGCAAATATTGCTAATAAACACGTGCAAAAGCTGTAGGGTATGTTAAAAAATTTTGCGCAAACCAACTTTTAAACTTTGTCAGGCTCAATGAAACAGCAGACTGAGAACATTGAAACACAAGTATTCGAACAAGCGTGCTCGCCAAGGCTGTCTGGTACGTAAAAAATGGCGGGAAATTTCATGTTGCTTTTGCCGATCTGGGCGCACTTTCGTGGTCAATCTTGCAAAAGGATTCGGAGATCCCAATCTAAAACTTACCGAACATTAAACAGTTATAAATGGACTGTGCCAAAACCAATTTGATTTGAAATTTTATCTGCGCAGTTTTGAGAAAATGTAATTTAAAAATGGCTTATAATTGGCGAATCTGCCAAAGACACACGAGACGGAAATTTGCATGCTCGCCAAAGACGCAAGAAGAATCCAGACTCATTCATCACATGAATACAATTGGATCGAATCTCAAATAATCTAAATAAATAAAAAATGCAGAGAAAACTAGCAAGAGGTAGGAGAAATAACTTGCACAAGTTACCCCAAATTGACTCGGCTATCTTATGCAAATTAGCCAAAAACAAGGGGGGTAGTCAAACTCACATGAAAAAACGCCAATCAGATTAAAAAGGGAATATTTTACAATCATAGGGGTGGCGAATGGTAAAATCCGAGACTCGCCGAGACGCCGAGATCCTTGTTAGAAATCCGAGCCCGAGACTCTTTGGTAAAAAGTTTCGAGACTCAAAAAAATTAAATACAAACCATGCAAAAACGAGACTTCGAGACTTATCAAAAACGCTTCCGAGATTTCGAGATCCTGCCAAAATTTTCCGAGACCCACGTTTTTCGAGGTACCATTCGCCACCCCTAATCATATGAGAAAGGTAATCTGTGGCAGGAATTTGAAAGGAATCGGCCGACCTCGATCCGTGGCCCCTGCCCGGTTTTCTCTGACAATGACACTTAATGATCAGTGCTAGCCAATTGCTCAATTAGAAAGGTGTACCAAAAAAAAAAACAAAAAAAAAACAAGGATTAAAAGTAAATTTCGTTTTATAATTAGGCAGGTTACGATCGTCCGGGTGAAACTGGATGAGTGTGGTCCCGAATAGGACTGTTGTTAACAGTGACTGACGTTTCTACAACCTGTGCGGTAGTCATCTTTGACTCTGAAGATGACTACAGCAAACTTGTCTAAAGGTCAGCCACTGTCAACAACAGTCGTCCTATTCGGGACCACATTCACCCGGACGATCATACTCAACCTACTTATGAAATGGTCCCTGTGTTCAAACCTTTCAGAGTTTTAATTTAGTTTTAATAATAATAATAATAATAATAATAATAATAATAATAACATCGCACTGAAGGAAACTGAAAAAAAAAAAAAAAAAATGCAAGTACAAAGACCTAGAACTAGAAATACAGAGAATGTAGCATATGAAAACCGTTGTGATCCCTGTGGTTGTTGGTGCACTTGGTACAGTGAAGAAGGGTATGGTAGAAAACATCAAGAAAGTATCAGAGAGAGCTACTATGACAGAGATTCAAAAGATCTGCATGCTGGGATCTGCACGAATCCTCAGAAAGGTTCTCAGTGTATGGACAGAATGATTGTCAATGACTTGTGTGACTGACGCTCTAGGTGCATGGTTTGCGCCCGGCTGATGCACAAAAAGAACACCAGCAAAGACTGTGATAATAGAGATAATAATAATAATAATAATAATAATAATAATAATAATAATAATAATAATAATAATAATAATAATATACTAAAAATAGTAGAAATGAGAACAAATTTGAAAGTAAAGAAAGCTTCGCCAGAATAAATAAATAAATAAAAAAATGTTAGGCGTGTCTTTCACTGAGCCTTCTCGAAGTGCTGGTTATTGCCAAATTTATATCCGCAATCTGCGTTAATTGCTAATTGCTCACCAATAGATACAAATGGCCATGTGCGCCACACGTGAATTGTTATGATAATTTCTTCACTTTAAAGTTAAATTAAAAAGCTATTAAGAATTGAACAAATATGAATTAATGTTCTACAAAAAAATCTCCCCTTAGTTTCTTTCTTAAGATATTTAAAGGCCTAGCAAGGTAGGTGCGTTAAATCTTAGGTTTTAAACTTGTTGATCCTTCATTTATTTTAGCGTAATAGGAGTTCAAAGGCTTGTACCACAGTCTGCAGTTATTTTCCCCATTTTAGCCTAAACGGAAATTAATTGTCTCGATTTTTTGCGATTCACTTCAATTCCTTGGTCGAAAATAACCATTTCAACTGAAAGTTCATGAGTATTATTAAAACCATATAAGTGTTTTTTTAAAATGATAAATTTTCTATCAGTAATCGCGACCTTTGGGTTGATAGTCGCAAGCAAAAAAACTCAGTTGAAAGGAAAAGATTTCTTATAATCGATCCCGGGTTGTTTGGAAATCGGATGAGACACATCTGTGTACAGCTGGTCAAATTATGAAAATCACTTATTATAGACTTGGAAGAAAATTTGCGGTTTGTAGTGACGAGTAAAATAGTAAACATTAAGTGCAGTGTATTAGAACTGAGAAGTATTTAAAAATTTGAAAAATAGAGACGCAGCCGAATATGGGCCGAGATTTACGTACTGGCCATGGGATTGTGTCAGTTATCCTTCTGCGGTGAATCGCTCACCTGGTTTTGTATGGAACGCCAACACTGTCACATGTCTTCCGATGAGCATTACATGCATTCGGCACACCATTATATCTAGTACTCATACCTTTATGAGCGGTCCATCAATGAATGTATTGACATATTTTCCTTATATACGGAGTCCATTAACAAATATATTGCGTGCCTACTGTGATATACGCAGTGTATTTTTCATTATATCGCGTGCTTTTGTCGATATGTACAGTGCACGTTTTACTATGTGTTGTCAAAACTTCGTTAATATGTGGTTCATTTTCTTATCGTTTGGCATTACGTTCACTACGGTTGACTGCTTGTGGACATTAACGCAGCATTGACCTCCACCAGCAATGTTATGAGCAGTACAAAAAGTTTGATGAGCAAACTTTCTGATGATATACCCACAATGCATCGCAGGAATGTTAGTTTCCAAGCTCCCTCGTTTCTTTTGATCCCGCCATTTTGGAAAAAAATGGAGTCCATCCTTCAAAAAGTTGGGCTTTCAACGCTTTCCAAGCGATTGGCAGATGAGAAAATCGACCCACACGTTATTCTGGCGATGTCAGACAGCTTTCTGATGCGTCTGGGTGTAGAGACTTTAGGGGACCGTGTCCGCCTCAAAGAAAATTGATGGAGAAAGGCGAACAAATGCGGTCAGTATAAAACACGGACTGCGGACTGCGGACCACGGACTGCGGACTGGGTATAAAATACGGACTAGGTATAAAACGCGGACTACGGACTGAGTATAAAACACGGACTAGGTATAAAATGCGGACTACGGACTGAGTATAAAACACGGACTGCGAACTATGTATATAAAAATTAACAGCCTTAGAAAGGTAAAAATGAGAGAAAAGGAAAGCGGGCTTGCATAAAACAGTAGTTCCAGCTCCTTGCCTCACACAAAAACATCCCGTAAGTCGGTCACGCAGTCTATATATTCTCCTCATGTGGAGAAGGAAAGCATACTGCACGGGCAAGGAAGGTTATGCCGCTATTCAAGGCAACTGAAATTAAACTCTGAACGAATCAGAGAAGCACCGAATAAAAGGAATAGTATTGGTGTTAGCCGAGTCAGAGTAAAATTCCTAAAGATGCCTCTATTCCGTTTCAAATAAATCCTTGGGAATATGAGGAAATGAAAAACTCAGACGAGAAGGTCAATATAGGGGCATTCCGCGAGGTAAAAAGCAGTATTTAGGCGGGAGGGATTACTCACCTATACGTGAATAATAACCGAAATGAATCATCCAACCCAACGTTACATTCTACGCGATGATTATGATACACCCTGCTCCTGAACCCCGGAAGGGGGTACTGCTAGGAATTTTTTGATGGGGTTACGCCCCCTGGTTCTCTAAATTCTTACGCTGTTTCAGAATAAAAAATGTCATTTTTCACACCCGTTTTCAGACCTGATCTCTAAAATCCATACCCATTTTCAGACCTGGTCTAATTTAGCCTTTTCCAGGCTCTCAAATAAAGAGGAGACTACCCAGTTTACTCTCGTTGTATTTTCGCACTTTCTCAATTTAGCGGACCCAACTATCTCGGAGCCTGGAACAGGCTAGGCCTAATTAGGAAGAAATTATGTCATCGTTATAAATTTATAGATTAGAGCGCAACAGTAGATCATTCTCTCTAGAGCGCAAACAAAAAATTCTTAAATCTAGAATTGAAAACGTTAACGATAAATACATTCGCACATGTACGCTCCCGTAGTTTCCTCGAAAACCATACCCGATTCCAAATCAAAATAGGCAAAGTGTTTTCAGACCACCAAAACGGCCCATATACCCTACCCTTTAGGGCGGTAAATACGTATATGGCTTATATAAGAGAGTACGCCCCGGGTCTTGACCCCTTTCATAGTTGTTAGAGACCGAGACTTTGTCTAAAATGGGTGAAGAAAATAGCGTTTTTGTCAGGCTCTTGATTCAAGGAAATTCCACCAAGAATTTCTATTTTATACCCAGTCCGCAGTCTGCAGTACGCGTTTTATTCCTAGTCCGTGTTTTATACCCAATCCGTATTTTCCAGTCCGCGTTTTATACCTAGTCCGTATTTTATACCCAGTCCGCAGTCCGTAGTCCGCAGTCCGCAGTTCGCAGTCCGTGTTTTATACTGACCGGAACAAATGTGGCTTCCACGAGCTCTGTCGGCTCCTCTCAAGCTCAGCAGTTGATCGAGGATAATTTTCATGTTACCTAGTTTTTAATACGCTTTTCCAAAAGAGAAAATAGATTTACAAAAAGCTGCTTATGTAACCAATCATTGCAAAAAGCCTGTTGGATCTCTTGAGGGTTTTTTAACGACAAAAAGGGATACACCTTCTTTAACAGTCTTCCTTCTGCAGTGGCACAATATTGCCGTATGTAATTCTAGTACAGTATAACATCGAAACAAAATGTTTATGTGGTGGATTATTGTAGCTGCAGGGCTAAACATTAGTAATTTCCTGTCAAAGTTTACTTTGCTGTACGATACTTTTGTTATTTTTTACACGTTCAGCTCATTGTGGTCACTTCATTCAGTAGCACGTTGGGTTAATGAAAGCCATATATCTTTTTCATGCTCAATTGTCCATCGGAATTATTATCTTTGTTGTGAATTTCATTTCCTTTGCTGTTAGGCATAATGGCTTTTAACAAAGGAAAATAAAATTTCAATAAAAAAATAGGACATTATAACTTTACTGGAAGCTAAAACCAGTGGTTTCTTACATGTCAAACCCTCAACCATTTTGTGTGATGTGCTCTTTGCCATTTTCCTTAATTTTGTTCTTTGTAAGAAAGGTTTTGAGAAGCCGTGGAAAGCATTTGCATTTATTTAAAGATTGGTTGAAATCAGGGGGAACAAAACAAGATAATATGGGCTGACTGATTTGTTTGTGATGTTATTGTTCTTGTGTAGATTGAAATAGAAATTACATTACCGTTTCATAACATAAATATTGTTCCTTGCAACACTATTCTATTTAGAGTATTATTATTTACCTGCATGACTAAGGTTTGCCATTTACGGTTAAACGTTCAAGTTTTAATAAAGACAACGTTCTTGACTACGGTAAACAAATTTTTATTTATGTTGTCACTTACATCGTGGGACGGTATCATGTACATTCGATTCAGCAGAAATCAGTTTCCCAGTTGGGGTAAATAACGTTCTTAACAATGTCAATAGCTTACATAGGAAGAGTAATTTCAACCATAAAGCGAAACGGTGTAAAAAACTGAGAACTATCTATATACAATTGTCTTCAACCGAGAAACGTAAAGTGCATTTTATTATTTACAATGATAGACAGGCATTCCAATAACACACACACAACCTAAGCTAACTTGATACTACTCAATGAATCTGGTGAAGTACCTGATAAGGCAATGGTTGTCATATAACCTGTTTTTACATGCACGGTCACATAAAAATTGAACATGGTAATGATAGTTACTTCAGAAGTTTGCCAAGCACTTTTTGCTAGTAATGCAAACCTGTCTCATTTTTATGATTTTCCTTACCCGCTAACCCTAGCACAGTCTCCTCCCCAGCTTTTTAACATGAAATGGCTAAGGCTACATTTTGGTCCTCTTATTAGTTTTGTACTCGCAAATCATCTGCCATTTGCATCTAAATTCTCAATAATGTCCAGAACGGTTAAATATACATCTATCCCATAGTTTGAAGATGTCCAATTTGAAGGGACTTGATTACGTAAAATCTCAAAGCATTGCTCACTCAAAGCACCTGGAGCCTCAAATATTGGGCTTCTATCCTCAACTCTCTCTTTGTCCAACACTCCCTCAGCACCATAAGATTGGAGCTCAGCACTTGACAGCGCAATGCCCACTGGATTCTATAGCTGGCCGGAAACCCAAAGGCGAATCGGAGAAGATTTTACGGTTCTCATGCGATGTCTGGACCATGCATTTCTCCACAACTCTAGTTTTTCATTAATCTTTGGTAGGTATACATAGTGGAGTGCAGCAATATGAAGGGTGTTAAATGGGTCTAGCATCCTTTCGTCTTCAAGAAAGTAAAACAGTTGATAATACATGCTTAGAATCCCCTCATAAACATCCTTCCACAGTCTTCCGATTCTCTGGTTGTGTGTGCTTTTCCCAGTGATCATGCTGCCCCTATTTATACCCCTTCTCGTTAACATGTAATCAGCTACTAACACGTTTTCCCCTCCTTTATCTGACCTCACTCTGCTTGGGAGGCCGTAGTTTTCCACACCTTTCAAAAAACATTCAAGCACAGTCTCAGCCTTGTTATTGCTTCTGCATTCTAGTGCCACTGGCAGACGACTAAATCCATCAATCGCACCAAAAACTACAAAGTACCACCGCACCAACTTGTGATTCGTGTCTATATGCCAAAGGTGATTAGGTCCCTGTACATCGTAGACGCGTCTATGCAGGCGTCCTTTTTTCCTAGCATTCACTCCATCTCCGTTCACTCGGTGCAAACTATCTCTAATATGCATCCTTTGCACTATAATCCCTTTTTCGATCAGGAATTGCTTGATTAAACTTTCTCCACAGTATGGAAATTCTTCAGTAATGTTTTCAATATGCTGATCTAGTTCTAAATCTGAAATGTCTGTGAAATCTGACTTGCTTAGTCCAAAGAGACTCATCCTGCGGTAAATAGTACTTTCAGAAACAGACAAAATAGTAGAAATTTCTTTGATAGTAAAACCTTCCCCTAATAGATTCTCAAGAACACACTTAGGAATGGAGAATGATGGTGCTCCACAAGTTGCTTTGACTTTCCTCGGTGTTTCTCCTCCAAACGTTGCACACTCGATTCTGAGAGCCATCATGTCTCTTCTAGAGGTTAACCCTAGACTCTTCAACTCTTGTTCTGAGAGTTTACAAACAAGATCGGGTGTTACTTTTTCCTGCTGAAATTTCTCTTCTAGATATCCCAGATTCACTTTCTTTAACACAGATGACATCATGGAAACGGCCATTATGAAAAAAAACTCAGGTATTTGAGACAGATTCAAAAATGGCGCGGGATCAAAGGAAACGAGGAAGCTTGGAAACTAACATTCCTGAGATGCATTGTGGGTATATCATCAGAAAGTTTGCTCATCAAACTTTTTGTACTGCTCATAACATTGCTGGTGGAGGTCAATGCTGCATTAATGTCCACAAGCAGTCAACCGTAGTGAACGTAATGCCAAACGATAAGAAAATGAACCACATATAACGAAGTTTTGGCAACAAATAGTAAAACGTGCACTGTACGTATCGACAAAAGCACGCGATATAATGAAAAATACACTGCGTATATCACAGTAGGCACGCAATATATTTGTTAATGGACTCCGTATATAAGGAAAATATGTCAATATATTCATTGATGGACCGCTCATAAAGGTATGAGTACTAGATATAATGGTGTCCCGAATGCATATAATGCTCATCGGAAGACATGTGACAGTGTTGGCGTTCCATAGTTTTGTAACTCGCATAACAAGATGTTTACTGCTTTGACAAAGCACCTCTGTAGAAACATTTTTAAAATGAAGTCCCAAGTAGGAAAAGTTTAATTGAACGTTCGATGGGGTTTTTTGTTTCTGGCCAACATGAGCTTATATGCTGGGAATGTGCGTAACGTGAGGGGTACGCATGTTGCTTAGAACGACTTCCTAACCCGAAGTCTTCGATAGGCGATGTTCAACTTGTGCATAGCATTGAAACTCCATCTTTATCAAATTGCATCGTAATTGCGATATCTCAATGTAAATTCAGCAGAAATCGTATTTTTTTTCTTCCAACTTCCATGCACATGGCTCTTTGAAACTCGCCCCAGTCGCCAAAAGCCGTATACGTCAGCTACGTAACGTGAAGACCAGCATGGTGATGCCCACTATTAATTACGTTTTTGTCATCTTCTTGACTCGTTTCATCAGTGTATCAAGTTTCATTGAAAATCTATGTTTAAGTTATTTTACTAGTTTTCAAAACTGTTTGGTAAAGAGTGGGCGATTGCAAAGCCTCCTCGTGGAACTTTCATTCTCTTAGGGTTGAATTTCAGAGTCGTGTAATGTTTACGTGCGTTCGTGCGTAAAATGTGCGTTCGCAAATAAAATAGAGGCAATATATGAATAGTCGCTCGAAAGCGTAAAAGTTAAACCTCGCTCAACTTCTCGTTTAAGCTCATCACTTTTTATCTTGCCTCTATTTCATTTAAGCGATTAAAATGTACGTGCGTTAAAGTGAGTAGCCAAAAACGCGTCAGTGGAAATGACTCTTTCAATACATAACTTTTTAGTGTCGAATTGTAATTCAACAATAAGTGAAAACTTATTTTTTTAAGTTTAATTAAAGAAACTTTCCAACCGTCTTGTATTTCCAAGAGAAATGGTTGGAACAGGACGACTGCACAGTGTGTATGATTTTTTTCTGTTCTCTTTGCAGAAACCAAGCATAATGAAGTTTCTTTTCGTCTTAATCGTTGTCTTTATTTCACCATCAGTTTCAGGTATTATCCATTGTAGCCAACATGTTGTTAGTTAGTAAACCAAGTGAAAATATGATAGCGTGATAAAAGTGTTACTGCTTTTTTTGGTGGAGATGGCTGTTTCGTGAAAGGTTTGAACCCAGGAGTAATTTCATAAGTCGGTGAAGTATGATCGTCCCCGTGATCGTAGTCCTGAATAGGACTGTTGTTGTCAGTGACTGCTGTTTCGATAACCTTTGCGGTGTTACCATCAGAGTTAAAGTGAGTCGTTTCATGTCCGTTGATGGTATTAAACTCTGGTTATTGACCTTGTTGGTCAATTAGGTCTCGATGTTATTGGCCATGAAGACTTGCTACTGTCAGTTCTAAGCTTAACGTCACTTCTAAAGCCTCCAAATATAGAACGTTCACACTTATGTGATCAACAACTATGGAAGTTTCCTGGAACAGAGAAGTTTTAAAAACGGGGAACGGGAGCTGGGAACGAACAAGGGGAGAGGGAAAATGAAAAATGGGAACAAACAAAGAATTGGAATGAAGTTACTGATAGGACTGGGGTTTAAGATAGGTTTTATTTCCATTTTTCATTTTCGTTTTACCCGGGCTGGTCTGAAGTCCACGCTCCCCGTTCCTCGTTCCACGTTTAGTAACATCCTTCGTACAACGGAGCTGGCGCTGTCTTTCGCTCGTCTCACGTGGGCTCCTAAGGAAATATCATAAAAAAATTGCTAAATAATAAATTCAACGATAAAAGAAGAATCCATTTCACTCTTAAAATCATTCTTTACTCGACTGTCTTGAGTAAGAAACCAAGCGCTCCATGCTATTACATCTTGTCTAGACGCTCACACAATTGCCTTCTTTAGAATCAGCAACTGGTCCGCAAAGAACATGTGAGCAATCGTACTTCAAGCTAGGATGTTATCAGGACAGACGATGGATAAGGGCCATGTCTAAACTTCTTATTAATGACAGGGACCATAGATCAGCCAAGTACGGAATGCCAGTTGATTGGCACAACTGGAACGACTACCTTCAGAGGTTTGTAACACCTTGTCATTGGTACCAAACATCAGGTCATAGTAACTAGTGGAATGCCGATTTTTCGATCCTCTGGTCCGTATAATGGCGAGGTTAAAAAACCTGAGATATCGTTAATACCATAACAGTACATCAAGTACTTTGGTGACCACGCCTGTTCATAACGATTTAAAAGTGTCCAAAAAAACACAAAAATTAACCTTTTGGCAAGATAACCAACTATTCTATTGAGATTTGGAATATCTCGTGTTTTTTAGGCTGATAAATATATTGTTCTTTTATGACGTAACTTAGCCTTGCTTGTCGCTGTGCCCAGGCAGCCTCGAATCATGGTTATACGATGTTTGGTCTCCAATACTACGGAGAATGCTGGTCAGGATCAGATGCATGTGATCAATACTCACGACATGGAGATTCAAAACTGTGTATTGGTAATAATTACACCATGTGTGATTTAAACGATGAAAGCGAATGCATTGGAAAGGCTAATGCCAACTTTGTATACCTGCTACTTGAAGGTACGCGTTTAAAAACTCTTGTTTTTACTTTATGTTTCCAAAAAGTTGCTTTTAATCCAGATGACAGGAACAAAATTTTAGCCTGCAAATAACAAATGGTCAAAGTGCACTTGTAGAAATGAAAGTAAAGGAAATGGAAGAGGGCGCTTGGGAAGGCACAGTAGCAAGAATATAGTTTCAAATGAAATATTCTAGAGACTTGGCTTCTAAATTGGGCAAGGCTCACATGATCACAAACTCTTGAGACTAACATCCCAGCAATGTGAAGATTGCGGAGTATTGCTACACCCTGGACTGGATGCTAATCAGACTCAGGCAAGGGTTACCCAAGGAAGTATGTTGCTGGTACCCACGTTAAATCTATGGCCTCGTGAGCTGGAAAGATGAGGCAATTCTTGAGTTCTATTGGCTCTCTGAGTTTGCAAGATAGGCCTATGTATAATTTCATTGGCCATATAATAAATCCTAATCTGATGCATGTTTAAAAGCATGAAACTTATAAAATGAAGCTTGGCCAATATCCATTCCCAAACTTGACTTCACTCTGTGTCAATAACACATATTAACCCTATTCAGACTCGGCTCTTTGATAGACTTTGCTAACATAATCTATGGCATAATTCGTCATTAAAAGCATTATTTTTATCTTTTTTCTGAAAAAAAAAAAAAAAAAAAAAAAAACACTGCCAGAATGACTTGCAGCAGCGGGGGGGGGGGGGGGGGGGGGGGGGGGGGGAAGCTACTTCGCATACATATCTCTTAAATGAAATCCAAACGATGTTCTCACAACTTGCAAAGCGATCAGCAAGGGTCTTGCCAGCGGATTTGTGTACTGACCATGCGTATTACGTCAAAATCCATAGATCAACGGTCTTGAGAAGAAAAAAAAACATGGCGGTCGAAGGCAGGACTGTTTCTCACTATTATATTTTGGTAATTCGCAAATTTATTGATTTGATGTCGCTTTTCAGACATGGTGTGTGGTTTTTCTTTTTCTGTTAAACAATTTCCCTCTGCAGAATTTGAAATATGCAGCATATAGCTCCGTACTGATAACAACCGCCGAAGAGTTGAGCTATCGAGCAGTGTTTTGCAGCAAACCTTAGGAAAGTTAAAGTGGCTTCAAGGTACAGAGCTTTCAGTAGTAGTTATGGTTTGTTTATTAGGATCGTTTTGAATTTTAACTTTGGATTTAAGGTGTTGACTGATCGTAATAAACGAAGTGAAATGTTATGAAGTGTGAATGTTTATTCAGTTATGATATATGTAGAGCTGTAAGTTCATATTTATATAGCTCTCTGAATATACTTGCTTCCGATAAATTTGACACTTTCTCCAGTAATTTTTATCAGCATCAAGTTATCCTTAGCTTGCCCGGCAAAAACGATGTAACCTATAAATCGATCGAGCGCGTTGTTGTTGGTTAAGATCTAAAGCGGTTGCGTTTTAGTCCCCCCGAAATTTCAGTACCGAAAAATATGCAAGAAAAACAAAGATGCATGACATTATTTTTTTCAATTTTTTAAGCATTTCTGATTTCCTCTGCCGGTTCCCTTCTTGCTTGTAAAAAGTCTAAAAACATTTACTGTGGGAAAAATACTGCAGTTATCCGCTGACCATTACTCAGGGTGACCGCTTTGCAAGTTGTGAGAACATCGTTTCTCGGTCTCAGACCTCGTCTCTTCCCCCCCACCCCCCCCAACCCCCTGACTTGCACTTTTGCCTTGTTTTGCAGCTCAAAATTGTCATTCATTGATCTTTCAACCATTTTTTTGGGGCCCGAGATCAGTGTTACAGTGTTACAAAGCAATTTTTCTGTCTAACTATTGTTACTTTAACGGGAACTGTATCCTACAGGAAGTGACCTAGACCTCTTTCCACAGGACTTAATTGGACTCAGCATATGTATATTAAAATAAATTAACTCGGTTACCCAGATGGCGTGCTGGTTGTTAACTGATTAAGTTTTTTGAAGTTGTCACACAATGAACTATGTACTCTTAAAGTTTCTAGATGTAAATAGGCTACTGCACGCCAAATTTCCCCCCTTAAGAACATCATCTCCTCTCCTGCCGCTATTTAGTCTCATTACAGTATAAGGGTCCTACTTCCAAGACGCCAATATGGTCATACCAGAATAATTAATGACTTTGTAACTTATAAATTTCAGTGAATGTGTGTAAATAGTTAAATGTATGTGACAATGACCTTCCCCAACAATTCAGTTATTGCTGCAAGTGTATCTCTATCTAAATGTGTTCGCCATTGACTTGTTTGCTGCGTAATTTTAGGTGTTTTACCAAATTCAAAGTAGAAAGCAGACGCATAATTTCCGAATTTCACTCTCTCACTCATTGTACCTTAAGAGCTACCAGTTATGAAGAAAGAGCTAACCGGTGATATAGATAACAGACGAGACGCGTTAATCCGAAAATGTACCAGGAAACCATTCCTTTTAAGCCATTATCAAGGTAGTCAAATTATTAATGAAGAACTTTACCGCGGCCCCAAATACAAAAACATAGATTGCACAAGAAAATAATGTTAATTAAATATATTTTAATTTCTTTCATGCTCTGTTTTGCTTCTTTCATTAGATTAGGTCCCCTTAACCAGGAACAAGGACACAAGAAAACTGAATGCTTGGAGTGAAGAGGAGAGCTAGAAATTTAAAATTTACTACAACAGCTTGCTTCGAATTCCGACTGTTTTTCGGGGGGAAGCTTAATTTACAGCATTATCATCATCATTTCAATTTTCTCTCATAAAAGGGCTATAAACGAACTCATAAAACAAACATTGTGAAAACACATTATTTCAATGTGATAGTTTTCAATTAGGGCTGGTAATTAAAAACCACTTTTTGAAGTTGTTTATTAGCATGTTCTTGAATGCTTTTAATTAGCTGTGAACTTCATGACCGGTAAAGGGGATGGTTATGAGTTATGAACTGTAACTAAATGGGTGCCTTCCATTCGAAACACTTATTCCCGGTAGTTCCGTTTTATTGCCAACAAATATATTTTTCGTAGATATATCATCGAAATGCAAGCACGCACCCTTTGGTTTAAGGTATCATGGTATTTATTATACAAAACCTGTTCTGAGCATTTGGCAAACTTAACGCAAACCTGGAATCACAGCTACTGGAATTGCCAGCCATTGCACCAGAATTTAACCTGTTAAAAACATGACATATCCGAGAAAAGTTGATAAAAAATTACCCGTTATTACACAGACTAATTAAATCTCAGAGATTATTCAGAGGTTACATCTATATAACTCTGCAATTATATTTTCATTCGCAAATTAACGCAGTGTACGTTTCGTCCTTTGATTTTGTAGTTACAGCTTATTCAAACGGTGCGCTAAATGCTCATGTTTATTGCGGTGTGATCTTCTAATGTGTTCTTTCTTGTACATGGGGTCTCCGTCCACTTCATAAGTATGGTGGTTTTCTTTTGACCTAGGAAATCAAACAAAAATCTAAGTTTAAGTAAAAAATCACTATGAAAATTGAAAGGTGTCAGTAATTACTCAGGTGTTGTGTTTGCTGTTTGGTACCTGATGATTCTTGATGTTGCTATACTGAAACCAATTTTTTCTTCATGTTATATTCCCTCTTTACTCAAAACAGATTATTTTTTCGACACCAAGCATCATTGACGATAGTACCATAATACCATTATGTGAAAGTGGAAATGATCCTCGCAGTTGACATTGACCTGAAAAAATTCTGGTTTGACCTGGAATCGAACCCTGACTTTTGCGATAACCGGGCGCAATGCAACACCATTATTGTCATGTTATAGTGATATAGGGCTCACCGAATGATCCTTTTCTAAGGAGGAATCTAATTTCTTTGCTGAGAAATACAGTGGTAACGCTGATGACGTCTAGCCTTTATCTAGTCTTTACCTCATAAATAAAATGCAAAGAAACCTTATTACGATAAGGTCATGTATAATTTTTTAGAAAGCTTAATCAGTTTGAAAGGTTTCTAGTAAGTTATCTTTTGGTCGTTGAATATCTTCTTTTGATCGGTTGACCACACAAACTCCACATTTCCAATGTTTTCTCTACTCTTTCTCCTCCTTTTCTATTTCACAACAGTTTAAAGCCAAGCAACAATCCTGCGTGTGAGAAACCTTAAGATACAATGTTTCTGTGTACGGGTACGGGTAAATGACATGTACGCGTAGCCGTAAATACGGTCGATAGATTGCCTCTTGCCCCCGAGAAACGGAAAGGCTACAGGGTAGAACGGTAATGCTATTATCACATCTAGAAACCCTTTGTATAACTACGTACGAGGCAAACCTGTTCCCCTACCCGTACCCGTAGACTGAAACGGTGTATCTTAAGGTCACTGAAAAGTATTTTAAGATTCATCTACGAAGTGAGGTTAATTCGGTGCACCCTATACTACTCAGATGACTTTACAACAATGTAATTACAACGCGCCACGTCAAAGGTAAACCAAACCTTTGACAGATAACTAAAATAATAAACTATGAAGATTTTAGTTCTCTTTCTGAAATAGTACTGACAGTCACGTTTCCCGGGCTGTTGGGATTGATGTTGACAGGGGCATCCAATGACTGCTTTCTGTAAAATATTTGTTCGGAGAAGCAAATATCGCCTAGAATCCCATAATTGAATGAAATCTCGCATTCTGGTTAACGAAGCGAGGTAATTAGCGTGGAATTGCGAGTTGAAAACGAGGCTAAGTGATATTGTTTCGCATCTACGTAACAACTATCATCAATGAAATTCTAACACAACAAGTGCACAAATGTTTTTCTACAGTGTCATTTTCAAGACCATTGTCACCTTTAAAAGAGCCAAAAACAAACAAAAGCGTTTTGAAAAGTGAGCCGGAGGTTCTTCCTTGTTTTGAATTGAGCTACAAATTCTTGGAGAGGCAAAAAAAACCTCTTCGTTAGCGACAACGAGAAGGCAGGAAAATACTGTGAACACGGCCCAGAAAATGGCAAGCAAAAGTTCAACCAAACAAGAAGGAGAAGCGACAAAGGAGGAAGTGCCAGGGTCGATTGTCACATATATAGAAGAAGAAATAAATACCTTCAAAGACGACACGGCCTCTGAAAACACTAACAAGAGTACTAGTACCTCCGTACAATCGTGGTTCTTAGAAGAGTACAAAACAGAGCTGAACTTGAACAGCATTTCTAAAAAATTTCAAGGTACTTACTTTATATCAATCGCGATGTTAAACTTTCAGTGTTTACGCTTGGAAACTTCATTTCTTTCAATTTTGCCACCGAAGAGGAAAAAGGTGTAAACTATTTTCCTTCTCCAGGAAATGATTTGAAAATTTGAAAAAAAAAGATGTTATAGATAAACGGCTTGTAAATTCCGTGAAATACCGCTATTTATCCTTACGATTAGTATGTAGCTTGTTTACATGTAAAAAGTTTGAAAACAAATGTAAAAACAAGCAAAAAGATACATATCGCACACATCGCTTCGTGATTTGTGCGATTTCGCTTGCAATTTAACGCAGAATTCACGAGCCAGGAAATGAATTTCTCTATAGAATTTTCTTTCGCTTGAGGACGGCTAAATATTTCTAGATGAACGTTCCATTCATTTTCATTCATTTTCTTAAAGTTTAATTTTTCATATTTTACTACCCTGGTTACACAATTTTTCTTAAAAAAGGGAAACCTAAAATTTCGGATTCTAAAATGGTAATGGGGAGAGGAATTAGAAAAATTCTCTTTTTCGTTAAACGTTAATTTGCGCCTAAAATTCCCTGAAAACTAATACTGAAGCCCTTGTAATCAAGAAAAGACTTAGGTTCCCCCTAGGATGGCAGAACAGATAAAAAAATTATAGCGCCGCTAAGAATGCATTTCTAGCGATCTAAAAGTATTCTGGACAGATTAAAAATGCTTTCATTGTATTTCGGGGGAAACCGTTGATGGGTGCCCCTGATATTGATTGTCTTTTTCACACTAGCTTGTCCCTCAGTAAGTCAAATGAACTTTCGCCCCCGATAAACGATGAGATAAAATGAATGAGGAAGCGCCTTCGATCCCCGTCTGAGGAACCTGTCAAGTTTACTTCAAAGGTACGTGGGATTATTGTCTGTGTTACATTGTTTGTCCATCTTGTTTTGGTGAAGCAATGGACGAATTCCGTGTGCTCAGTTGTTTTCATGATGTAGTCATGGGTAATTACGTTTAAATTTGTACCATTATGAATCTGCTCTGTCATATTTTGCTCAGTGTCATTAGATAATTTGATGGTGCCCGTGATCGAGGAAATTTCTCTTCGTGCTAATTATGGAGATCTATTTTTAGCGGCATAGCCCAGACCGTTCTTGTCACTTCAGTATGGCTGGTGCTGTAAACCAGTTGTCACATGTACAGGGCCGAGAAATTAATGGTAACTCACGTTACTTCACTGCACATTCCACAGGCTCTCTTGCACATCATACTTATGGTTCCTATGCTTGCCGTTGGAGCGTAGTCACTGCAGAAGCCACGGGAAGCGTATTCACTGCAGTCATCTGAATAATCCTTGCAGTCTAAAAATTAAGGAAGAACAATCCATACATTAGTAATAACACAGGTATTATCAATATTATAGTTATTTCCATAAGCTTATGGGAAAGAAAGATCGAAAGAGATTTCAAAAAAAAATACAGAAGAAAAGAAAAGGAACGAAAAATTCAAAATGTCAATTCATAATTCCCTTAAGTGTTTCAAATCCCTTGTGTAGTAATTAATCATGCTATTTAACAGATCGCCGGTCTAAAAGGGGCATAAGTTTTTTTCGCTGCTAACTCGGCAGTCTCCAAAGAGTCAAATTCTCCCACGCACCATAAGGGCAAGCGCAAGTCTTCGCAAAATTTTGTCCGGAAAAAAAGATAATTTAATTTTTGTAGCTTTTCTCTCTATTGAAAGGAAACCTTTATATAGGGGAAGGGACACATTTTAAACAAGGTTTTTTTGTTTTGTTATTTTGAAAAAAAAAAAAAAAAAAGATAAATGATAACACAAAATGTTACCCTAAGCAATGCGTAGGAAGGTAAATACAAAATGTGGAACAAAATTTTAAACCTGGATTAGCGCTATTCGGCCTCAGGAAAGGGGCTCAGGTTTTAATCTACATCCAGGGGAACCAAACCCGCGCTAAAGAGAAATTACATGATTTGGAGATTTTAGACACTGGTCACCCAGCCCAGGTAAAGGATTAAGAGCTTAGTACTACACTAACCATTGTCTTCGACGGTCATCTTGTCATATTTATATTCTCCATAATTTGCTGGGTCACTGTCTATGTCCAAATCTCCAGTTAAAAGGTTTGGCGTAGATTGGATGGGTTCAAAAGTATCTTCTGTCTCCTTGTATTTATTATTATGTGTATGATGAGAATGGTGACTGTTTGCCATCTTTAGAGATTTTGATTGCTCGAAATCGTATTCCCCACTGTTTTTTGTTATTTTTTTCGTGTCGGGTGGACTATCACCGCTCGACTGTTTCACATTGGCAAGCTGGTGATCTTGATGATGGCGGTGATGGCGTTTAAAACCATCATTGACGTCATCAGCGTCTTCCTCCTCTTCATCTCGAAATTCACTGGGGC
The DNA here is from genome assembly GCA_038088405.1 of Porites divaricata. Lineage (NCBI taxonomy): Eukaryota > Metazoa > Cnidaria > Anthozoa > Scleractinia > Poritidae > Porites > Porites divaricata. Next base: position 2,956,476 of record JBBMOI010000014.1, on the reverse strand, counting down.
AGTAATCGCATAATTCATGATGACCTTTGAAAAATGACAAACAAGGCCTGTTTAGTTAATTATTATAATTTGGATATATGCATAATAATTTATTTTGTTCGGTTAAGAAATGAGACAAAACTGATAGCTACATCTTAACTAAACACTTTCATACGCAAATGAGTTCTAGCCAGTTAGAAGAGTGAACGATGTTCGTCACATGTGTAAAAATATGGTCCAATCAGAATCACGGACAATGTTATTTTTTTTTACATATGAAGAAAAAATATTTGTCCAATCAAAAGCCACAGAGGCTGCAGTGCTTTACGCGCCCAGTTTCCCGCCTTTTTTAGCTGCTTGGAGCGCCCTCGTCTCGCTAGTTGCTTCAAAGTCATTAAGCGAGGACATTCGTTGATTGGAGTCAAGAAACTGTTTTGCATGGTATTTACGCATTAGTCTGGGCTGTGCCCGTAACACCTGTTACGGCTGAGCTCATAAGTTCAGCCCTCGTAACAGGTGTGCAATCGTTGTTCTTGAATCAGAAATTGAAAGTGTGAGCGCAGCGGTGACTGAAATGACTGATACGTCAACACCTCGTGCGTAAATACCGTACGCGCTCACTTTCCATGAAGTACGTATTCTATATTGAATACACAATGAATAAAGTTTATGAGGATTATTTTTTGTTTTATTTCAACTTGATGCACCCTTGCATTGTTTTGAACAGGTTACTATTTTCAATTAACAGAGAAGAGGTCATTATTACGGATGATAACCTACTGCTTTGCTTCAATGGCCACAACAATGAACTGATATATGTCTGAAATTACTCATATTTAAAATATTTATAACACAAAGCTTAACTTACCGTCATAGCAAGGACGACAAAAATGAACTGATATACCTGAAATTAAACAAAGAACAAAAATAACTAGTTCTTTATAATACTGTATGTATATGATTTTTAAACGTGTTTCCGCGCAAGCAAACAATCCAAGGGAGAGGGGTAGGGAGGTTTTTAAGAGAGATTTTAAAAGGCTTACCTTTTAAAATCTTGGTGACAACTTGTTGAGCGGTACTGCCCATCTGCGCGTAGTCTCCTCTAAAAATGTGTTCACTGTGTGGAAAACTTGCCATAGCATGGAGCTGCAGCTTACTGTAAAGGTTCCCAACACCAACGCAAAACATTTCTACACTATGCGACCTGATGTCCATTGAGGGTGTGATGACGTCATCGATAGACCTTCCTGCTGCAACCACCACTAAAGCTCTAGGAACGTGAGCCCTACCTGAGCTACCGAAAAGATAATGGTGTGCCACGTGTAAACCCCGTCCGATGTACGTGCCTGGGCCGTCTGTTCCTGGGTACTGCACCGAGTTCAACGCTTGATCTATGTTTTGCATATCGAAGTAAGTGTGGAAGTTGAAAATCACAAAAGCTTCTAGAGAAAACACAACAACTCCTACTCGTGTCATATGATGACGGATGGAGAAAGAATGAGACACGGCGCTAACAAAATTGAGAATTTGTCGAAAGTTCTGTTCATTGAGAACGGCGGAAGATCCATCGATCATAAATCCCAAGTCCAAAATTACTAGAAAAAAGGAGAATAGTAAGTAAGTAATAACTTCATAAGCAAACTTAGTTAATTGGTATTGGTAAAATTACCTTCCATTCCTCTAGCTCCTCCCAACAATCTTGCACCACCAAATCCTCCGCCAACTCCAACACCACCCATGCCAATCCCCATACCTCCACCTATGCTTCCGCCACCCCCAACCATTCCACCACCACCACCTCCCATGCCTGCACCACCTCCACCTACTATATTTCCACCACCGCCCACCATACTTCCGCCACCACCTGTATTACCGCCGCCTCCTCCTGCATTTCCGCCAGCCCCTATCATCCATCCGCCACCTCCCGCATTTCCGCCAGCTCCTATCATACCTCCACCTCCCCCTGCATTTCCTCCGACCCCGGTCATACCTCCACCACCTCCTGCATTACCACCTACTCCTACCATACCCTCGCCACCACCTACATTTCCTCCACCTCCTATCATACCTCCGCCACCCCCTGCACTTCCTCCAACCCCTATCATACCTCCACCCCCTCCTACATTACCGCCGCCTCCTGTCATACCACCGACACCTCCCACATTTCCTCCACCCCCTATCATACTTCCGCCTCCCCCTGCCATGCCTCCACCACCGCCTCCTGACATACCTAAGCCACCTCCCACATTTCCTCCAACCCCTATCATACTTCCACCTCCCCCTGTCACGCCTCCACCACCACCTATGCTCCCTCCTCCTACCATTCCTCCAACTCCGACCATACTGCCTCCTGCCATTCCTAAAAAGAAAAAAAAAAAGGAAAAAAAAAAAAAACCTTAAAACAAAGAAAGGTGTTCTTTTGTTCGAGACGTTTCCTGAGATGCTGAAATTTGTAATCCACCGTTATAATAATTTGCAGTCATTTGAGTAAAAAGGAATCAAAAGGCAGGTTTCTTAAGCCCGTGAAGCTCCAAAATCACAGTAACGAAGGAACGCTTCTTCTCTACGATTTTCCACTGATATGAATAAGGTACTGCATTTATCTAGTTATCAATTACCTAACACTGTTGACTAAGCAAAAGGCGTTAAGGCTGTTTTTTCTTTTTGCTTTAATGCACAGGAAAAAATGCGACGTATTTCAGTGGTTTTTTAAGTTAACAGCTTGCAGCAAACAAGCTTATAATATTTAATTTTTAAGAAAATTACATCAGGCAATAGACAAATTCTGAAGCGAACATTATTGCTATTTTTTTAGTAATTACGTTACATTAATTAATATAATTTTAACAACATTATTTTACGGTTGCTTTCTAAACAATGAGAGTCTGGTTAACGAGTACTTTGTTATAGATGAGTTTATCTCAAGCAGAGTGTTCTTGCCTTAAATTATGACCCTTTAAGTGTGTTGTTTTATATTAGACATGATTACTAGGCTCACTACTGCATGCGGTGTTATGGCGATTCAGCATACTAAATTACATCAACGAACAATGTTTATAAACATATTTTTTTTTGTTACTGATTTAAAGGATCTGAATCCTTTAATCATCACGCAAAGAAAAATTAGATTTAGATTTTTTCTATGAAGCGTTCAAGAATAAAGCAGATAATATTTAAGAATAAAACAGATTATGCCTGGCCACAATATGCGGTTATGATAGCTCTCATCTCACACTTAAATTACTTTCTTGAGCAAGTGAAAATGGAGAATGAAGCTTGCTGAGAGGTCTTTCCATTTACACATTCAAGGAAAATTTCTCAATTGAAACATCGTCGTGTAAATTAGATACAGTTTAATATATTATTCCAAAGTGTTCTACTACCTCACGTAGAACAGGCAATAACATGTAGAGGGGTTTTAACTGTTTTCTTGTCAACAGCCGTCACCATTATGTGAAGTTAATCATTATAAATTGTCATTTTGTTAAGTGGCGTCTGCCTATAATGCTGTCATACTTCATATGAGCTTGTAGTTTGCAACCGGTTTTTCGGACTCTTCCGATTAATTCCATGCTCATGCGCATGCAACTCACCAAGATTTCGTAACGAATTCCGCTCTCATTTGAATGACACCCTTAGCAATTGCATTATTACAAGCCATAGAAGTTTCACGTGGTCTCAATCATTCCCAAACGGCATTTTTTTTATGCATGTGTTTCTTCTTTGTGTGTTAGGCTGGAAGCAGATTGAATTGGATGATATTTTCTGAATTGCGACCAACAGGGACCGTCATTGCCATTTGTAAGGTGAACTTCATCCACAACCCTATCCTAAGCAGGAATTGAAAATAATATTCCCTGATGTCTCGAAAACATTCTGGGTGGCTTGGAACTATTACAGTTTAAGAAGATAGAGGTTGAGATAGAGGCGAAGTTGGTATTCCAGGTGATAGGACTGGAAAAGGGATTGCAGGTACTGATGTGTGGATTGGTAGAGGATCAGAAGATTGTCCACCCAAAAGCGTGTTAAACTCTGCGATGTCCTTGATCTGGATTCTCTCAGGTGCAGATTTCACAAAAAACCGTCTTTGCTGTGGTATGCGCCTCATGAATGGGTCCTAACAGATGTCACTTTCCTGCATTTCCCACCATCGTAGGTACCTTCATGCTAATTACTTTAACCACTAAAATCTCTGTGCATTGGAAAAGCTTCGGTTTATATTATATCGTTTACGTGAAAAGGTTTGTGACCTTACTATCTTCCAACACTCGCCATTATATTTTTACCGGCGTGTATTTTCTCCACATCACGTATCATTAAGGAATACATATGTGTAGGGTGTATTATTAGTCGTATTTTGTACATGATTTGACAATACAATCCTTGACTGTATGCATGCTTTATTTTGTGTTCAGGTTTTATAAAATTGTCTTAAGCAAACTTATTTGCCTTTCATCTGTCAAATACTTGTCTTTCATTGTTTCCAGGTGTTCGAGTCCGGAAGCAATATATCTACAAAAAACGTAATTTCGATATAGCGGATTTAGGACCTAAATTCAAATCGTTCTTCGTCATTTAATCTTATGCCACAGAAAAAAAAAATTGTCTGGATTTAACCGCTCAGTGACTACTTGGACATTTTTTAAAAAACGGATCCCATGTGGCCGAATAATACCCATAATAGTAAAAATGGCAAATGTCAGCCGTCGCTTGTCCTATTACGAGTATGTATATGTTGGTCTATTGTTTCAGTGTTAAAAATAAAAGTTGTTTATGAAGGATGCGGCAGTTACCTTGACCAACGTTTTGTACTCCGCAACTAGAAGCTGACGGCTGGCATAAACATAAATGTGGTAAGTGCAGAGGCCTTATCGTGCATTCCAGACCCAGTCCAGTTACTCCTGCGTGTTAAAATTGAATTGTAACGTTCGCAGTAAAAACAAAAACGATATCCTATTTTACTTTTGACTAGACGTTATATAACGTATTTCTTGTCTCATTTATCTAACTGACCTTTGTTAAAGTTGTCCTTTTAGCCATATGCAAAGTGTTTTATTGATATCGCTCAGAAGTATAATTCATGGAAAATGCGAGGATAACAACAATTGAAGCACATTTTATTAAAGAGAACGAGTGTCACGATGGGAGCTAACTCGTCTTCCACTTTGTTTGTGTTTGTTAGCTTTGTAAGCCTCAACAGGTTGGAGAGAACATTGCAACAGCAAGCTAAAGAAGGCGTCTTTTTCGTTCTTTCGTCTGTGCTTTTATTTCATTATACTTATTTTATTTTTAGAAAAATTTCTGTAGAATTATATAATTTCCCCGGCGTTTGCACAAGCAAAATGCTGCCCCTTCTGAACTAAGAAGCTGAAGTTATTTCAAATCTCCTAAGAATAGCAAGAAACGGTCTCGAATATAGAACCAAAAGGATAACTTCACTGCAACATGACGTAATCACGGAACTGAGACAATGTCTTAATCAAAGCCCACATGGTCTAGCCAATGGTCATTGCTGTCTTTTAGAGCGGCCTGTTCTGTGCAGACTGTATTTCTGCTATCTAAGCAACACGGTTAGGGATAACCAAGAGATGAATATTCGTTCGCCTAATCCACCCATTGGATTATTTAAATTTTTTTTTGTTAATAGTTTTCCTTTTTCATGTTTGAATATTGCGTTACAAAATGACGTAATTGCTAAAATTTTGGAATAAAGCAGCTGACCTCCTGTTCCTCCAGCTGCTCCTCCAGTGGACCCACCAACCCCAACTGCACCAGTCGCACCATTGCCACCTGCCAAGCCTCCTCCTATTCGGCTACTTCCTCCGATGCCACCGGCACCTCCGATGTTGCCAACGCCTCCGATGCCGCCGGCTCCTCCCATGCCAGTAGCTCCTCCGATGCTGCCAGTTCCTCCGATTCCTCCAGCTCCTCCGATGCCCCCAGTTCCCGCGATACCACCAGCTCCCCCAGTGCCACCAATTCCACCGATGCCAGTAGCTCCTCCGGTTCCTCCTGCAAAACATTAGAATTAATTAGAATGCATCTTTGCCGAAACATAGACTAGGGCAAAACGAAAACAAGAAGGAGGTAAACCGGATGGCTATTTCAAACATGTTAGGGAAGCAAGTCTAGCAATCAGTGGAAGTGGGAATCGTTCAAGGACCCTGAGGCCATCTGTTAACAGTGCGGGTAGGAATCTTCCTGTTGTTGATGGAATACACCTCATAAAGCTCGACAATGACAAGGGTTTGGAAGGGCATTATATTTATCAATGAAATAATTGCAATTACTGCGATCAACACAGAAGTAATCCGTAGTACACAGCTACCTGACCCCTTAGTTTTTATCTCTCTTACTTTTCTAACGCCCTGACTATACTCTAGACTCAACTTTCTCTTGTCGCTCAACTTGAACAAATTTGAGCGTATGTCGGCTTAGCCCTTAGTTATTGATACTCAGGGATTTTAAAACTGAAGTGAGAGTATAAACACCACTGCCTAGCTTTACTCATATTAATTCAACGTTGATCTATGTCATGCAAAAGCTTTTGTGTAGAACCAGAAACTATTGAAATATTCAATGCAAAGCGAAATGAAACTAAAAAATACTGGGAAACAGAATGAATCCCCAAGGATTACCAGGAATTCCATGGACTAAGAAGAAAACTGTTCATATATTTTAGAATTTGCAAGTTTGGTTATTTATCTGCAAATTCAGTCAGAGTTAACTGACAAAGCAATGGTCGAAGCACGGCCTATAAAAATTTCCTTTCATTTCTAATTTCCCGACAGAGACGAACAAAACCATTCACACCTATAGGAAGGTATTGTAGACCACATCTGCTGTTTCTGTGAGCATTTTATTTGACTTTACTGATATGCCATTTTCTTACTAGTATCCATACATCTTCAAACCACACACGTGCCAATACATCATCAAGAAACACAGAGGAGTTTCATTACGTATCCATTGTATATCTAATACCATTCAAGTGAACATAATCATCTCTTTTTCTCTGTTTCCACTCAAGGAAAACTTACCTCTAGTGCCCCCAATCGATGATCCCCCTTGATTCGATCCTCCAATACCACCTATGCCCGTAGCTCCCCCGCCGCCTCCCAAATTCACCCCGCCAGTAGTAGATCCTGGAGAACCCCCAGTACCCCCACTAGGGCCACCCACAGAGCCTGCTGTACTGCCTGTCCCACCTGAAATGCCATTAACTCCCCCTGATGACCCAGTTACACCCCCTGTTGAGCCACTTATACCTCCTGTTTCAACTGACGAGCCACCGCCCCCCTTTGACCCACCAACCATCCCACCTGTACCACCAGACACACCACTACCTCCCGAATTCCCTCCGCCAGCAGTAGATCCTGAGGAGCCTCCAGTGCCCCCAATAGTAGAGCCACCCATAGAGCCTGCTGTACTACCTGTTCCTCCTGATGACCCAGTGACACCACCTGTTGAGCCACTTACTCCTGCTGTTTCACCAGACGCGCCACCACCACCTGTAGACCCTCCAACCACCCCACCTGTACCACCAGACGCACCACCCTCTGCTGTGCCTCCTGCTGAACCCGATGATCCAGATACTTCCCCTGCCGACGATCCTCCAGCACCACCACTGGTGGAGGCTCCAGCAGCTCCACCTGCAGAGCCGTTCACTGATCCTGTACAAATGCACGAAAATATGTCACACACCTTTTAAAAATATTAAAAGAGGCACTGTTCCTTTATCGTGTTCGGTTATTTTTATTTCTAAATTTTCTTTGAACGAAGCTATATGGATTGGATGGAGTTTGCGACTAAATTGTAAATGAGTTAGTAGCAATCAGAGCATCGTCCCACTAGGCTATTTCACCTTTTGCATAAAAGGTCTTGTGCTGCAATACACATATCGCTCATCCCACTTAAAGCAGATACAGTTTTGGGAAGCACATAAAAAAATCCGTGACTAGTCAATTTAATCTTAACTTGCTGACCTGACTCGCGTAATACTTTAGTCTCTGTGGTTTCTCTGTTTACTTATCCAAAGAAGTGTGTGATATGAAATTCATTCCTTGGTGAACGAAACAGGCAAATGCCTTCTCAGAACGTGAACGAACCATTTGTTGAAATACTTCCCGTTGAAGATTTAATATCTACCTAAACCACCGCTCATGAAACCTTCTTTTTTCTGGTTCTTCCACCTTATCCACTCACACTCTCTACTCATATCGGTTATCCAAAATCCCTCCTATAGAACATCCAGCGACATCACCGTAAATTGTCCTTCAAGAAGATTGTTCTCAAACTGTTGTTAATGTTGCCCCCTGACCCATTTAATGAAAAGCCTCTTGCAGCAACATCAGAAAAACCGAAACGGGCTTCTCCTGGTGAAATTTCAATGCTTCCTGATAGGCTACTTAACGACCAACGCAAATTGCCATTTACAGCGCCTCCGCGAGCACCAGCTGATAAAGAGGGTGTGGAACTTCTTGATGGAGTGCAAGTGCTTCCTGCTTCTCCTTTTGAAGATTCACCTAAACAGTCAGTTGCAAGGTCTTAATTAAGCAGCAGCCTCTAAAGAACCAGAAGTGGAACCTCCCGATTAATTTCTAGTGTTCCCTACTCTACCTGATTAGGTAGACAATTTACGCCTGTTGATGATCCCAGTGGAATAACCTCCGTAAGCATGACCAGACGAAGCGGATGGTGATAATCATAATGGAGAGCCAGTGCTTCTTGCATCACCTGCTTCAAATCCACTCAAACTACCGGTCGTATCACTTTCATCATTTTGAGTTGGAAGGCTTTCTTGTTCAACCTTATGGAACAGAAATCCCACCTGTTGAAGATTTACCCAAACGGCCACTCAAAGTGCCTCCTGCTGCACTTACCCGAAGACGTGGATGCAGATCCTCTAGGTGGACTACCAGTGCTTCCTGATCCAGCCGTTAAAGACCAAAACAGACTGCAAATTGCCAAGCCCCCGGCATAGACACCTAATCAACCGGATGAGGATGCTCCTTATAATTTGCTGTTGTTCCCTGTTCGAACTGATTACCCAGCTATTTCACTTTTTGATCCCAAACTGTTACTCTAAGAAGTTCCTGCGGCCTCCCCCACCCGAACACGCGGATGTGGGTCATTCCGTTTGATAAACTGGAGGTCCAGTGCGAAGAAGAATGGTTTAGTCCAATGAATGCTGAAATTGTGGTTTCCTTTTTCAGAGATATGGACTTGACTGCAATGATAAATTGTAAATGGACCGATGGTGTTTAAATTTGTAGCTTTTACATGTTCAGGTGTATTCTTATCGACGGTAGACAGTTTCCTTTTACCTGTAAAGATGCAACTACTTTTTGGCGGTGACAATGATCTGCAAACATTCTTGAATTAAGTGAGAGTAATAAGACGACAAACGATTCCAGTTGAAACTCTTGCCTCAAGCTTGTGACGTCAACTGCAGCACTGAGTGGTCCTGTTTTCTCTTGGTCCGGCCAAAGTGTTGATTTTTATGCACCATGGGTGATGATGTAATGGAAGCCAAACTCGCACCTATTGTTAATTCATATCATACTATCTAAAGAAACGTTCTCTAACGGTTTAATACGTCATATTTTTTAGGGGAGATCCTCGCAGGTATTTAGTAATTTCAAATAGTGCTCTTTCAAGAGCTCTCAAATATGGTAAACTAAATGACTGTTACTCCGATCCTGGACTAATTTGAAGTCTATTCTATACCTGATTATTTTCTTGAGATTTCTAGGCATGATTTGCACACGTTATCGATATGAGATAGGAAGGATTCTTCCTAAGATCTATGTGACTTATTTTCTTTAATAGCTTAACCAGTTCATGTTGTCCTTCAGCAGCATGATTGGAATGAAATATTGTTATAAGGAGGCCTTAAACCGCTGTTTTGTTAAAAACTGAAAATGGAATCCAAGCTTTCGCCGATCGACAGCATCATCGCCGTTGATAAGCGAAAGTTTTGATTTCATTTTTATTTAAAAAAACAAAAACAAAAACAAAAAACAAAAAACAGCAGTTAATGCCTCATTAGAAAAATAATTTTAATTTCTTTTCTCATTGCTATAAACCTTCCTTCAATGTTGTATACTTTGTTAATGAACGATATTTTTTCACTAGAGACCTTACGGTTTAGCTCGATTAGAGCGTATTTTACTATAGTGTTTAGCCACATGACCTTTCTTTGGGTCCAAGGATAGTGTGAGTTACATTTGTGTTATGCTTTCGTATGGGAAGTTGGTCGTTTGAGTCCCACCTGCCTCTTCGACTCCCATCCTGTGTAGTTCTGTTGTGCGTTTGTTTCAGTCATCAAAAACACAAAGCAGAGTTTGCGTTAAAATTGAGGCTATATAGGATATATATGTCCAGGTAGTGCACACCAGAAGTGATGCTGTTGAAGTTAAGGTGGATCCGTTTTGTCGGCAGTGAGTTACTGTACATGGGAATGATGTCGGTACTGAGTTACTCTCGCAATTTTGGTGTTATTTGTCTTCTTCCAGATGTATACAAATCCTTAAGGGTTTCGATATCTTTTGTTTTCTGCCTTAAAATTAATGCTTCAATTCAGTCAATGCTCTGATTTGCTAATATCACGCTTTGTGCTACATTCTTCTCTTCAAGTTCACTGGTTAAAGTAAAGGGAAGTTGAAACCATGACAACACATAAGCTAAGCAGTAAATGATTTACTGTTTACATTATGACAGCTGAATGGGTCCGCAGCCTTTTGATATGCCTAATATAGGTATTTTAGTCACCATCAACCCTTCCACTAGTATTCACTTTTATATCGTTCATTTGAAATTGAAAGAAGATCCCTATCTTGTACATAAATGTTGGTTATTGCTCTTAAATAATTTACTTACCAATGGAAACCTGGCCAAAAAGTGATAAAAACACGCTCGATAACGATGTGAGCTGGTTATAGTCAGCTTGTACCTGGATATAGGATTCAGATGAAGCCATTGCTAAAAGTTGGGTCCTGTCAAAGGCAATTCCCATTCCAAGACAGAATATCTTGACTCCAGACGATTTTAGTGACCCGGCTACGTTCGATACGTCGTCTGTTGATTTCCCAGCCATCATCACCAAGAGAATTTTGGACGCTTCTTGGCGTGATTGGGCAAAAATCTGGGACTGGCAAGTGCTTAGGCCTTGTCCTGCTGCGCATGCTCCTCCCATCAGTGTCAAACTTGTAGTGGCGGAATCAATTTCACTCGCTGAGCTGTACTTGCTGAAGTCAAACGACACGGATGCTGAAGCACCAAATAGTACCAGGCCTATTCGGTACGCCGTTGACGAAATAGTGCAGCTGGAATAAACTGATTTGATAAACTGGAGGCATAGGTTGAAATTGGCTTGCCCACCTATACTGCTGGAAGCATCGAGCATGAAAGCCAGATCAACAGCACCTTTGAAAAAGCGTGAAACAATTTCATTTTCTTTTATATTCTTATTACTATGCCTTAATGATTCTATCCAATCTCTCATACCCTGCATGCATCAAATCCTCATGATGTGTCATGAACCCGTTGGTCACTACGAACAGGCATATTGAATACCTATAATAGCAATTCCTTTCTTCCTTCACGATCCATAGAACTTATACAACAACAACAAAAATAACGGCAGCAAAAGCATCTGGTTCATTTTATGTTATCGTCTCACTTTCAACAAAGAACATGTCTTTCAAGTTTTCACATTGTTCAATTACAGAAATTGAATTGGTTCTATTAACAAGCACAAGCGGTAGATTCACAATCAAACTTATTTTTTATTTCTTTTCACGGATGTATACCACATCACGTGCATGCATTGTATTCTTATGATAAGAGAATATAGGTACCCGCCACACAATACCGTCCAACAATAATTTATCCAGATCGTATGAAATTTGCCAAATTCGTTTGCCAATGTGCGTACACCTCCTAGGATTACGGCTACATCTCAACCTCTTAACCTCGTGTATATTGTACCTACAATATGTACTACATATTTCTCTTGTTCAGGGGATCAGGCTAATTATTATTGACTTTCATAGGCGTTGGCGGAAATGATCCATATCATTTCCGGCCTATGAATAATGATTGGAAAAAGATTATGGTAGCTAAATGATTAGAAATGCATGCTTGTTAGTACTATTCAAGCCAAAAGCCGTAGATGCGCATAGAGAGACTTTATTTTTCAGAAAGTGAGCGTAAGTTATGGAGCTGTTGGTCGATAAGTATTCAAATTAAGAACCGATTCAGCGAGAAGAGATGAGACGTAAAGGTGGCAAAAAATTTTTACCAAAATGTCTGACTGACGATCGCGATTGTAGAAACATCATGATACGATTGTGGCGTGATAATGTGGCGAATGCTGTGAACAATAAAGGTATTTATTTATCTGCTTTTTCTCCCCGAAGTGAAAGCTGTTGTAACTACTGCATTTAGTTAAGGGGATTAGTGTACCGTTACACATGGATCGATGAAAATTAAGCGGGTGTCCGAACAGCGGAATCTCACTGTAAGTTGAAAGTTGTGGAACTCAACAGCCGCAACAGTAAAAAAAAGAAATGTGATTCGTGCGTCACTGGCTTGTTGCTAAAATCATTAGTAATTTAGGTGGAAGGCAACTTATAGCGATTTTAAACTCCACTGTATATCCATATATTCTAAAACTATGCAAGGCATTGCCTGGGTAACAAAAAAATCACGTTCGAGGAGAAATTAGAATAAATTGGGCGGGAAATTTTCTTGCATGTTTAATCTCAGCATTAGACAGTATACACAATAAAAAAGTACCTGCGGCTCCTCCTCCAGCAGCCCCAGTTGCTCCCGCCTCTCCAGCGGTTCCGCTGCTGCTTCCGCTGCTACCTCCGCTGGCTGTTATTCCTCCAGCTAACAAAAGGAATATTTTTATGCATTGTTCAGTTTTTGGAGGTCAATTAACACAGCTTAATTCTTTCACGTGTCATTCAATGATTTCATGATTTTATAAAGTTAGTTACTAGATCAATGTAACCAGTTTAACTTCCCTCAAGAACTGTCCCTTTCGGTGTTCTTCCAATGTTTTTCTTTTTAACATGGTGTGCACTTCAGAGAAGATTTTATCATAGCGTACAAGTGACAGCCCATAATAAGACCACATTGAAAACATAACGGTTTTACCTTGACTTATGAGGCTGATAAATTGCTGAGAAATGCCAGACAATCCCGAGAACGTAGAAACAGAAAGGAAGTATTCAGCTGAAGAAGCCATGGTGGTCATCTGCTCTTTATCATAGCCCCCTCCCAACCCAAGGCACAGTATTTTAACACCACTTTCTTTTATTGCAGAGGCGGAACTCGTTATAGAGTCAGTGGACTTCCCGGCCATCATTACCACAAGAAGGCGCGCACTAACACTTGCCCCTGCACTCGAAGAACTGGCACTAGCTCCTCCCCCTCCAGCGCTGGCAAAAAGTGATGATTGACAAGAGGACAGAGCCGCACCGGCAGCGCAGGAACCACCAACGAGTTTCACCTGATTAAAAAAATCATCAAAGTTGATGGTTCATTACACAAGACAGTTTTTATGTTTATTTCAGATTTTGATAATCGAAGGAAGATTTGCCTCTCCTAACATCACCTCCAGTCAAAGAAAATAAAATGAACGTTTAATTACACTAAAGAATGTATACGCAGTAAAAGTACTAACCTGGCCCAAAGCCGTGTCAACGTCTGAGATTGAGGAATATTTGCTAAAGTCAAAAACGACTTGTGCTGAACTTCCAAATATAACCAGAGCAAAGCGAATTCCACCACCCATACCAAACGCATGAAATACAACCTTGATAAAATCGATGCACAACTTGAAGTTTGCTTCGCCTTGGATGCTAGCTGACGCGTCTAGCATAAAGGCCAGATCACATGAACCTAAAATATAACAAGGAACACTGTGGGCTATTATTAGAAGAAATATTATTAGGAGAATCAAGTGATTTAGAATCTTTATGGTAGTAAATATTGCCCATTCTACTGTGATTATTCCAATTTACAATGCAACGGTTATAAACTCGCCTTTTTTAATGTAATGTATTAAACATGACCATTGTCAGAACGTTTGGCAAAAAAAAAAAAAAAAAAATTGCTTGAAACAATATATCGGTATCTTAAAGTTAATACAGAATTAGAAAGCACCATAATTAGCAAACCTCCTCCTGCTCCTGCTCCTGCTCCTGCTCCTCCTGCTGCCCCCGCTGCTCCACCACTGCCGCTGACACTAACTCCACCAGCTAAAACAAAAATAAATATATTATGGATTGGACATTAAGAGAAATTTAAATACATTAGCACAAATCCACACCTCTGTGAGACAGAACTCTACGGTATTCTCTAAGTAGCCTTTCATTGTTTGCAAGAAAAATGACTAATTCAATGATCAAAATACTACTTCACGATTGCAGCTTACAAATAACCGCTAACATCGCATTTATTACCTCCTAGTGTCCTAGCCAGTAAAATATCTCTGAAGATTGTATAAGAAGATTATTTCTTTGAGACGAGCGTAGACATGAGAAAATATAATGTTGATTTTAAACTGGCCATAGCTAGTTGTTCAAAAGGTGGATAATAAATAAATCTCTTTCGTTTGACAGCCCAATCAGTTGTTACTAATATTTATCCGCTGGATAGCGTTTTATCCGGTGGATAAAAATGTGCAGCCTTTAAACAACCGGGGTTTGCGTAATTAAGGAAAGCTCTTTGTCTTCTGTTACTTTATAGCATACCAGCTAAAAGCCTTCATTACTGAAACGAAAATATTCATGCAGTCAAGTACCTTGCGATATCAGTGATGTTAACTGTCCACTTATACCAGTTAAGGTACTAAACGAAGCACAGGATAAAGTGTAAGACGACGAGTAGGCCATAGATGAAAGTTGCATCTGATCAACGGAACTTCCTATTCCAACAACAATCGTCTTAACGCCAACTTTCTTAAGAGCTGATCCCCCGCCTGCAGGATCGTCTGAAGACTTCCCCGCTATGAGTACAATCAGCAGGCGTGCTCGTCCACTAGCAGCACCAGTAAACAGTGAAGACTGGCACTGGGTGAGGGCAGCATTTGCGGCGCATCCACCACCAATCAACGTCACACTGGCAATTGCCGAATCGACTTCAGAGACTGTAGTATATTGTGTAAATCCAAATACAACCTGAAAGGATCAGTAGTTTTTTGCGTGAGCAACAATAAAACGGTTTTGCCAAAATTCATTTAAAACGTTCTTTAAAAGAAATGCTTGAGCATTTTCAATTTTTTTTTTTTTTTACTCTTACTGTTTCCATTTGCAGAAATAAGGCAATGAAGACTTAAAATATTATAACCGCGTGTATACATTTTTTGAAGTCTGAAAAAAAAAAGAAAAGGATTCTTGTATTGTGGGGTAGTTATGGGCGATTTAGGCTAAATAGTGTATTAATTAGTTTCTTAATTTCCATTAAGGAGATTACGTTTTTGACAAAATTATCAGGCTATGACGAGATCCTTAAAATTGAGTATAATTTATTCACAACTGTACATCTCAAACCTTCTTTATGGAAGGTCCATGAAGACACTTAAAATATGTTGTTGTTGTTGTTGTTTATTTATTTATTTATTTATTTATTTATATAAAACTGTTTTTGTTGTTCTAGGAATTAAAGTAACACTTATATTAATTTGTAATTACAGTTTGGTACATTATTTTGTAATAATATAAATTTGCAACCTCAAAGTCAAACTCCTTGATTAATTATAATTTATCTGTAACCCACATATCTATTTAGGACCTTTTTAATTTTGCTTTGCTAAACAGGTTCTTATGCTTTTGTGTATTACAGTGGCAAATTTCTGCCAGCAGTTCTTTAAACTTTGTTTTTTACGAGATGGTTTTTATTGTACCTCCAACGGTAAACAAATAATAATATGATAGGGCTTTAAAGCTTGGCAAAAGAGGTTCCCAGGAAGTTTAAGGAGATGGCAAACGTAACTTTCATAATGGCGTACCTTGACACTGCTGCCAAAAACAACTAATCCATATCGAAAACTGCTGCTCATTGTAAAGGAATGGAAAATGGTCTTGACGAATTCCATGATAAGTTTGAAGTTTGCCTCTCCACCTATGCTTGATGACACATCAACCATGAAAGCCAAATCGCAACCACCTTCAAAAAAATCACCGCAGCTCTGAATACAACAGACAAATTAATAATGATAATAATAATAATAATAATAATAATAATAATAATAATAATAATAAAAATAATAATAACAATAATAATTATAATTATAATATCCAGGCACAATAATGCTGCAGCATATCTCCATTGGAGCATCTGTAAAGATCATGATATTGAGATGACAGACAAATGGTACCAACACCAGCCAGAGACTGTGATGCACAATAAAGACAACAACATCACCATCATGAGGGACATGCCAGTCAATACTGATAGAACTATAACTGCGAACAGACCAGACATCATCGTTAAAGGTTCAGTTAATTCCACCTGCAAACTGATTGATATAACTGTTCCATCAGATAGAAACATCGTACTGAAAGAGATCGAAAAGAAAAGCAAGTACAAAGACCTAGAACTAGAAATACAGAGAATGTGGCGTATGAAAACCGTAGTGATCCCTGTGGTTGTTGGTTCACTTGGTACAGTAAAGAAGGGGATGGTAGAAAACATCAAGAAAGTAGCAGAGAGAGCTACTGTGACAGAGATTCAACAGATATGCATGCTGGGGTCTGCGCGAATCCTCAGAAAGGTGTTTAGTGTATAAACAGAATGATTGACTTGAGTGACTGATGCTCCAGATGCATGGTTTGCGATAGCGGGAACAGAAAAGCAACTAAGTCAATGAAACTCGATGCCAATACAGTTGACCAGAGCAAAGCTCAAAGTGTCCTCAATTTAATAATGTTCCTGGAAGCAAATATGAATAGGTAGTGCACTTGTAATATTTAGATGAAAATTATAGGAAACAGGCCACTTAGAAGATCTCGAGCAGGAATGCTGGATAGAGTGAAGGATGGCGGCCCTTACGTAGCGGTTAAAAGGGATGCCTTAGATCTGGAACTATAACCAAGGGCAAAACACACATACATCTAGTACGACACTTTATTGAAAGCTGCCTAATATACCAGGCACTAGTTTAAAACCGTTAATAACTTAATTGCTAATTTTTCCATCTAAAACTCATTTTATGTGTCTTTTTCTGAGTCTGGGCTTGATCCTCAAGTTTTCATTTTCGCAAAATACATAGATCGTACTTACTCCCTCCTCCTGAGGCGCCAGCCGCTCCTTCCGCTAAAAAAAGAAGAAAATAGAACTAAATAAAGGAATAAATGAAAAAGCCCGGATATTGACTATTTTGCTAGTCTAACATTTATTCACTTAAATGACTTCGTAACACCATGTGGGCATTCACCGCATTACGTAACTCTAATTTTACCAATGTCGAGGCCCTTTTATGCGTTCACTTCACTCATGATGGCTCATGTACTTTGTGAGGTGTACTGTAAAGATATATGTCGTCTTGAATTGTAAGTTTCATATTCCTCTGACGTATTTCTGCACCTTACTTATGTCGATGTCGCCTATTTCCGTCACTCACTTCATTACCAAGCTTGTATAGTCTACCAAGTAGTGTAGCGTCCTGGCGTTTTGTCACGTTAGTCTCCTAATCCAGTTTGGTCTGTCCATCATATAGTTTACTTTAACTTTGCTATTTTACCAAGTAATGTCCTCTTCCCCTCTCGTCAGACGTCATGTCAGTTACTTTGTTTAGAAGCATCCCCAATGTCCACAAGTAAATGGGTTTACATGTCGTACCTGGCATAATAACTTACCATTACCACTAGCTCCGGCACTGCCTGATGTACCAGTGCCGCCTGATATGCCGGCGCTGCCGGATGTACTACTGGATGAACTAGATGATCCTTGACTAATTGAACCACCCGAAACAGAACCTCCAGAAGTTCTTCCTGACGCAATTGAGCCCGAGACTTGAAAATCACCTCTTCGGTTGCCAAGACTGTTAATGAACTGACTTTGAATATCTCTAACTGCGTACAGAATTTATACATGAAACAAGATGGCAATTTTTGACATGGATGTTAGCCAATGTGATCCGAAATATTGGATTACTAGATGTAGAATACGTAGGAATGCCGAGACCTTTATACAGAAGCTAGCAAGCACATTGTATTAGTCAGCCAGCTTTAGCCGTACCATTGCCTACATTGTTTAGAAGCTTACCACACCAAAATCAAGAAACTAATGCACTAAATAATCAAGCTTCCACCTGCTTAATTTTGCATGCATGTACCGTAAATCCTCTCTTAAGCCCCCTTCTCAAAAGAAAAAAAAAACCCTCCCTCTAATAAGCCTCCCCTTTTCAGCGGAATTTATTTAAGAAGCCCCCTTCCCTCTCCCAATTATTCTTCACTAATAAAATAGGGATTGCATTAACCAATCAAGACGGTAAAAATTTGTGTGGACTGATCTGGGATGGTCTAACTGGCAGTCCGTAAGTTGATCCTCGGCTGCATGGCTTCAAACCCTTTTGTTCTTGAGCTTCTCCACTTTGTATTCTATTTCTTTATAGAGAACTGATATCCTCGTCTTTTCTAAATTAAATAAGTCCCCCGTCTCTATTAAAGAACCCTCAAATGGGCTTGATATATATAAGCCCTCCGGAGGGCTTGATAGAGGATTTACGGTAAGTCTTAAGTATAGGCTTTTAAGTTTTCACAGCATAAAAAAAAAATCGACATGAAGGGTCGCTGTCAAGACCTTGATCAGCTACACAGTTTTAACAGTCTTAGTGGGAAGTTAAAGTATGTCTAAGTTGTACTCACTTTTCCCCTCAGCGACAGCTTGAACAGCAGCTGTAAAAATTGAGAAAGGCTTTTGTCATTGTGCGTAAGTTTTTTGTTGAATTTGGATTAGGGTGTTATCAGTTTGGGGGACAAAAAGGAGAAAGCTGCATAGTGTACAAACGAATTTTAAAAATGGGTATCCTGCCTTCGTTGAATTAGATGCGGATGTACGATCTTAAATTGAAAAATACTAAAACAAAAATACTTCTTTATGTTTGCTAACTTCGTTTCTTCGTTTTCTAAGGGATTAGGGTCACAGAAAAGTCTTAAAAGAGAGAAGGCACAATTTACGAAGACCCGTTTTACCCAGATTTCATGCATGCTACACGTATGTTCTGATTCCCCACCTTTGCAAAGTTTTTCTTGTAATGTTGTCACTATAGTCATCATGTCGGGAAAGTCAGCAGTTAAAACATTATCCTTTGTAGCCGCCATGCTTATTAATTGTTTTAAATTGTAATTTCTTCCCAATCCAACGGCGAATATGACCACCCCAGTCTCTCTAAGCTCCTCTGAAGGCTTTACTACATCGTCATTGGCGCGTCCGTCAGTCAAAATAACCAGTACACGTGGAACACCTGGCCTAGCGTCGTTAAAAAGTTGGTCTTTTGACATTGTTAGAGCAAGTCCAGTTTTTGTCCTGTACCCAGGGTATTTTATATTGTCTATTGCTGTTTCTAGTTGAGCTTGAGTTGTGTATTGATTAAAGTTGAATTGAAGTTCACTTCTTGATGAGAAGACGATAGCTCCGACCCTTGTGTCCGTCGGAGAAATAACAAAAGCTCTCGTCAATGAATTTACAAAATCCAAACACTTTTTAAAATTTCCCTTTCCATACATCTCTATGCTGCCGGAACCGTCAATAACGAAACCCAGATCAACTTGTGTTTTGCAGGCTAAGAATAATGCCAAGCAAGAAGATAAATTAACAGTGATAGAAGGTGCTTAAATTGACGGATATTTCAGAGCATGCTTTCTGTGCTCCTCGCGTCTGTCGTGCAGTTGTCGGCTACGGATTATTGAATTTTTTTTCGAATCTTGCATCACAGAATAAAATTGCATGTCTCCGCAAGACTGCAAGAAACAAAGAAAACGAAAATACTCTTTTCCTCAGGCTGACGCCATAGTTTAGCTTATAGTGCTCCACTCTCTTTAAGGAAAGTAGGAGTCTACTTACAGTCGGCAGTATCCTAAACTGTTAGACTTGAACTATACCTACGAACAGTAATTGGGCGCAAATGCCCTAAAAAGTCTTAGTGAATAGCCATTCGCATTCTCACCTCTAAACCTTGTAACCGGCGAATGGTTTGTGATATCCAAAAAAATACTTATGACTTTTAGCTGCGAGGTCCACAAGCAATTGGCAAATTTCTGGCACCCAAATAAAGGAGGCTGCATTTTATACTGTTAAGCAGCATTCCTCTACATACTGCAAAAAGTGTCTGTTCGTATTTCGCCCATGAAGCTTGTACTTCGTTATAAGTCTTTTATTTCTATCTTATTGCTATATACCTTAGTTTAAATTGTACTTTTTGCAACCTAACACAGATGTCAAAGCTAAAAGACCATGTCAAAGTTTTTTTGACCCCAGTTTTGACTGTGCTCAGTTATAGTCGAAGACTTAAACTGATCTTTGTCTACTTAAATTAGTCATGGGAAATCACAGAAAGCTTGTTAAAAATCTGAAGGTCGGGACGCTCAAGGCGACATATCAGATCAGTGCAGCAACATGTCGCGGCTACAAATCACCCCTTGTATACAGGTCGGGAGACAAGTTTGCGAGAAACGTTACAGCCTGCTCGAACCGATGAATTTTAGTGAAAACCGCCACCTTCGGAATATAATTTTTTCGCCCCAACAAGTTGCACAAATTCAGTCTGATTTGACTTTGTGCGACCTGCTCGGGGGACAAAATGCTGTTTGGAGACAAAGATTTCCACAAAAATTCTTCGGCACACACGAATAGATTTCATGCCGCTTCCACAGTGTTGCTGCAACTTCCCTCCTATTGTTCTCCGACCTTAGGCAAAATTTAGGCTGTACGTTATTTGTCAACGTCAATGATTTTCAATCATTTTGTTAAATATTCTTTAACTAAACATGTTCTACTTGGGTGAATGAGGCGGAAGTTAGATTATAATAAGCAATTCGTACTATATAAGTTACCTTTAACTGATGAAACATCAAACGGTCTTGGAAGAAGAAAGTGCGTGCTGAAATGTCGTTTGTCTCCTCTGAGGTCTTGTACCTGAGACTCCATTCGTGAATCACGCCTGTGCCATTTCCCTTTTATTATATGTGAAGACTTCTGCTTCTTTTGAGACACCAAAGTATTTTCCCCGAGTCCAATTCTCTCGATTAAAAATCTACTAGAGGCATGGTGGCATTTTGGTGCTAGAAAGAAATATTTATTGATCATTTGACCAAAATATAGTTAGGTTCATGACGAGTATATGTGTTGAGGTTCAAATTTATCCTTTATTTCGTTGACGTAAAGTTTGAACCACAGTTTTATTTTTTACACACAGCATATAGCATATACAATAATTACTGATAAATCTTTTTTTTCATTTGAAGTACAGTCAAAAAGTGATAAGATTGTAAAGAAAATAACAATATTCTTAATTACGTTGTTAAAAGTATTGGTTGTGGGGAGCCAGCTTTAGCCAAGAAGAAGAGTCAGAAGATAACAATTAGTTCATCCCTTATCTGTTCTGTTTTGTTATTTTTGTTAGTTATTTTTGTTTCTAAACGACGACTATTCTAATTATAAGTAGATATGTTCCAGTTATTATGTTTACTGCAAGCCGCGATAGATCGTCTAGAACTTCGACTCTACCTAAAGAAACGAGGTAATTATGATAAATGCAGTTAGGCTGTTGTTACATGACACTGGAAACGCATAGTTATATAATTTCATTCGGGTTTATTCTGTGGCGATTGAATGAACCTTTATGAAATAATTATAAGTTCCGACCCAAGGAGCAAACGCTGTTTAAGAATCTTGACCTTACCTCTATTTCCGCGGTGGGAAGCTGTTGAAAAACCACTCAAGACAAGGACATTACACGCGAAGAGGAAAAGGAGGGTATTATACATCCCTAATGATAGAGAAAATAACAAATACAACCTGTTAAATTCTAAACAGATCCTCATTGCAAACAATTTTTCTTCACTTCCTCTATAACCATAGTTCTTGCTATGTTAATATAATTATTATTTACAATTTTTAAGGTAACACTTACTTTATCTGAGTCTCACTTAAGCACTCCTTTCCTAGTTTTCAAAATAAAATCTCGATTCGGTTACGCCATATCATGGAGTCGTATTTCCTCCGATGCTTTGTCTACAGTAATGCATTAAGGACACGAAAAGAACAACAATGCATATTTGATCGAGATGATTATGAAGGGGCGATACCAGCGCCTCCCTAGGATCTCGAACATTTGATTAAGTTATAGGACTCAGTGACTGAGTGGTTACGCATCTTGTATTAACAAGGTGGTCTTTTATTGCTGACGAAGCGTGTTGACCTTTCACGGGTGGTTACGGTCACTTAAGAGATTCATGAACGGGACGTTACATATAAAAAGTTAAAGACAAAATAGATCACTTCAAAATGATTATTTCTTTTTGAACAAGTTTAATCGTGAGAAATTGTCTATAAAAAACTCTATATATTTATAAATGTTGTCTTTAGAAACTCTATACATTTGTTAATGTTTTGTAGAGTGTATTGCTACGAAAGGGTACCAACCAATAGAAACCTAGTGGGTTATAAAATCCATGAGCTTTCAATGAGAACTTAATATTCCACTGGATTTCACTTCAGGTTACTATTAAGTGGGGGGGGGGGGGACAGGGGGGTCACAATCTCCCGCCTCCCGTACCCCGTTCTCCCGACTCCCGCCCTTTATTGTGTGTTTCTCCCGTTATCGTGTAAATGACGCTGTTTGACTCCCTAGTCAGATTCTATTAGGAGTGCTTTGGTCTTGTTTAAAATAAAAAAATGTGTTGTAAAAAATTGTGTTGTAATTCGAACACTCAGACGAACGTCAACTCTGCCCCTGTTACGACAGCGACTTTACCGTACATCAGAGGCACCTATATTATTACAATATACGTGTTGCACACAAACCCATAACCACCTTACGACGTCTGCTTACTAAGGTCAAGGACAAAGACAAACCGGAGGACAAACAGGGAGCAGTATACAAGATCAAATGCTGCGACTGCCAGGCTTCTTACATTGGTGAAACCGGCAGAAACCTTAGCACGCGACTGACCGAACACAAAAAAGTGACGAGGAATGGTGACGTCAACAATCACATTGCTGAGCATCATTTACAGACGAAACATCAAATTGACTGGTACTCAGACTACTATCAACGTCTTACTTTAGAAAGCTGGTTTACTAACTTAGAACAAACGCCACTGAATCGTAGCCAACAGTTACCAGCGCCGTACAAACAACTTATTGACGAGATCAAGCAGAACTAACTACGAGAGAACGACTGGAGAACTGACATTTTGACTAACAACAGACGACTGTTTAACTGTGACAATAGACGGATCGAAACGCACCAATTATATCCTCGGAGACCCAGGGGCAGATAGTAGGGGCGAGGAAAAGTCTAAATGGGCGGAAAATAACGGCACGAAGAAAAGTAAAGAACGGCGAGAAGAGCCCCTGGGGACAATGTCTTACCAGACCAGTTCCAAACGGTCGCCGCCGTTCTGGCTTCTGATTGGTGCCAGAAAACACATTGTCCCTAGGGGCTCTTCTCGCCGTTCTTTACTTTTCTTCTTGCCATTATTTTCCGCCCGCTTAGACTTTCCCTCGCCCCTACTATCTGCCCCTGGGTCTCCGAGGATGCACCAATTACTGATTACGAGTCTTCATAGCCAATAACATCGTGACGTAATTGACCAATCAGATCAATAACCAGAGTATAATACCATCAACTGAAGTGATACAACTCACTTTGACTCTGAAGATGACTACCGCACAGGTTGTCGTAGCCTGCGCGCAGACGATAACTAAACTCTGATTAGTACCGTCTGCGAAGCAGCGCAGAGATCCTTGTTCTGGACCCCCAACGGACTCAACGAATTACCGGAAGTGCGTTTCGAATTTCCTTTCAACCTGATTGGCGATCACGACAAACAAAACAAAGGCCTTTTTTAACTGGCCAATCGTGGCGCGTACTCAAATCTGGGTACACAGCTGGATGTCCAGAACAAGGATTTCGGCGCTGTTTCGCAGACGGAGTTAACCAGAGTTTAACTTCGTCTGCGCGCAGTCTAAGGTTGTCGAAACGTCAGTCACTGTCAACAACAACAGTCCTATTCATGTATTCAGGACTACGTTCACCCGGACGATCAAACTCAACCTACTTTTGAAATCGAACCACTCCACACTTTCAAGCACAATCAAATAATTGAAGCGCAATTCCTTCGACACAAGTTTACACCACGCGGCAAAATCTTCACTGACAGTGTTTTGTGAGCTACAGTCGTAAGGAGCGAGCTCCAAGGAAGGTCTTCCATGGAAGGATTTTTCCCCACCAAACCGAAAAATACTAAGACCGATCAAAATGGTCTTTAACGACATTTGACCTGACTCGCTTTGTCGTTCTTACGGAGAATTTCGACGGCTAGCGAGACAGACGAGACACTGACACGACTGACACAGTCGACACACGTGTACATATATCATGCTATCTCATTCATGTCCTATGATGTAAGCGACTTGGAAAGGTTTCCAATTTCACAGGAAGTAATGCCGTTTTTTTTTTTTTATCCCGAGCACGAATTTTCGTTTTTTGACTTTTCTCGTGTATAAAATTTTGCTTTAAGCCTCGGAAAACGTTAAATGGAAGTCAAGAAACGTTGTTGGGTTCGTTTCTTTGACTGGAAGTAAGCAGTAACAAATTAAAAAAAAAGTTGACTTTTTGAATTTCTCTCCCGCTTCCCGCCATCGTAGAGATCCCGCCTCCCGTACCCCTCCCGCCCCCTGTTCTCCCGGGCTCCCGCCCCCTGTCCCCCCCCCCCCACTATTAACGATGAATTCGAGGTAATTGGATCATTTCATGATCAAAGCTATATTACAGAATGGTCTATAAATCGGGGATTGTCTTTCAAAATCGTGAAGTTTTTTTGTCGTGTAAAATAACCATTATCATTATTATCATTATTTTAATCATTATTTTTTTTTAAGGTGGGGGGGGGGGGGGGGGGGAGGTATTTCAACAAACTAACGGATGCCATCAGCTTACCATTGATCAAGTTTATAAGCGCCGCCTCCGATGTTAATTAGGTCAGTCTAATACGGAAAGTAATCGTGTTTAAAAGAAATGTTTGTTGCATCCAACTTTCACATAAATTCCTCTCCTTCAACTCAATTTTCGCCTTTCTAGAATAAACATCACTGCGTGAAAAATACAATAAGCGCCGCAGCGCTTATTAGCTTTGTTCAACTCAATAGCCTAACTAGAATTAAACAGGCTGAATGAACAGTATAATTGTGCGCTGCAGCTAAAAACCTCGGCCGAAGCCTTAAAATTGAAGCCTATCCCCGAATCAGGCTATAATAAAACTATATTTGGCTAGATAAAAGTATGAAAGAAACTGAAAAATAGCAGCTACTCTACTATGTTTTTATCTATTCAGCCACAGAGGGTTTTTGAGCCGCCCCCCTTCTCCTCCCCCCTCCCCCAACTAAAAAGTTGAATAACTTAAAATTTTTCAAGCTATGACCACCAAACTTAGCGAATTCTCCGTAAATTAAATTTATAAATTGTCTACTTGAAGCGTGTCCTCTGCAACAAAAGAATGTGCTAATGAAGCAACATGGCTAGCATGCGAAGGCCTGTAAAAATAAGGAGCGTTTTGTGAGCGTGCTTTCATCTTTAGCACCAAAATCCTATAGATCGATGGTCACATTTTAAAGTGGTGTTCTTCAACGTAGAGTTCGCCATGGCAACCAAGTTTCGATGACAAGGTTTTTTTCAAAATTTTGCATTAAAGAATGTTTTACTTCATTTTTACCTATTGAATTATTATATATATCACACTTGATTTGGCATTATTTTACGATCCAAGTTATTATAATAGTTAATGAAATCCAGGTTTTTTAGTGAATAGTTTCAGTAAAAATATGAAATTTAACATGGCACAAACATGCAGATACTGGGTTAGTGTTCATTTCGCTCGAATTTTCACAACTGAGCATCCTTTTAGGCTCAGATAAAATTTTCTTTTCACCTTGTTTTTTCTTCCTTTCATGGACTATTGTCAGGGTAAGGTTCATTGTTAAGGATGTTTAGTTTCCTTTGTTCTGAGTCAGCTGTGAGCAATGAATTATATTACACCAGAAATGAGCCCAAAACCAGCCGTACAAGATTATACTGCTTTGAAACATGCAACTTTCCCAATCGCGCGAACATTGCTTTAACTGTCAGTTGTGAGCAAGGAGTAGAAGGTCCTTAGATATCCTTATTAGGATATCTAATAAACGCAAAAAAGGTCAGCGCTTTTCGCAAAATATTGCCTTAAAAATAGAAACATTTTGAATTTGGGCAGGAAAAAAATGACCCTTTTTCAACGTCGACCTAGAAAAAAAAAAATCACGTTTTTGCCTTCAGGTTTTTTTTAATTTTTACGCAAAGCACCGATGCAAAACCAAAATTCTTTTACAGTTGTTCTAGCTTAGAAGTCGCTTTTTTGTTCTTATTCGTTTCCCGGGCCGAACTACAGCCTGTTGTTCTAGTGCATCCTGGCGTTGTCTCGATTTTCTACATCACGACTGCCGTGCAGGCTGGGAAATAGCTAGAATGTTTGACAGCGTTCTTTCCTTGGTTCTTTGTTATTCATGTACGGTGTTAACTGTTTCTGTTTGGCTTCTTCTATAATTATGGTAGCAATTATTTACTTTAATAGTTCTCAGTTGACGGAGCGAGGAAATTTTTGTACGAATGCTCCTGCACTTTATTTACTGAACTAAGATTCCAGTCCAGTTCTTCGACCCTGTTTTCTGGTCTCTTGAAAGACCTTATTCACACAAAAGAGTTTAATCTCAATTTATTACCTTCCACTGACAATATCATGTACATTATTAATAGTTTTCTTTTCTTTTTTTTTTTTTTAACTGCTTTCAAATTCTCTCTGGTAAACTAATGGAAGTTCGTTGACCTCTTATGTCATCTATCCACATAGCTTTTTCTTTCTCGGTAGTCCCGAGTTCAACTACTCAACGACTTTTGCCAAAAATCAATTGGTTTACCTCCTGCAGTGTGGACTCTTTAACTATGTTGTGTTCTGCTTCAACAGCGGTTTTTTTTTTTTTTCAGTTCCATTTTTGAACTTCCGCCACGACAACAACAGTCTATTAACCGACCCCCTCCCCCCTCACAGAATAAAAACCTTGCTAAAAGGGGCACTTAGAGGTGTTCCTTGCCCTCAATTTTTCCTCCTCATAGCTCACCCATTTAGCTTAATTTGTTGTCGATATACCAGTCGTAGATTTTGTTGAAGTCATGTAGTAGGGATCATTAAGTTCTTGGGGTGTCAATGCAGCAAAAACAAGATCAGAGTCATTTGCCTACAGTATCAATTCACTCTTCGCTATACGGCAGTGTACGCGTTGATTAGAGATTGACTCATGCAGGATACTCGCTTTTGGCACACCCAGGTCGATAGGGTGAGTCTCTGTTAATTCGCCATTTGTATACACGTATTGCTCTCAGTCTGAGAGATACGATTCAAACCATCTCAGACTTCTCACAGAAAGTCCTATGTGTTCAAGCTCTCCTAGAAGTATCTTATGGTTTATAGAGTACCTACTGATGTTTGTGTAACAAGCCTAAGTGATCTATTGAATATTTTTGAAACCCAGAGGTCATTTGTTTGTCTTAGCTGTTATCTCCCAGTAATGTTATTTTTGCAAAAAAATAATGTAATAAATAAATTGAAACACTTTATCATCGTACTCATATTACATCTAAACTTGGATGTTAAAGGGGCTGTGTCATGGCAGTACTAACAGTTCATTTTGTTTAATTTTGCCAATTACTCGCTCTCAGTCGCTATGGAACTTGAAGTAAGCAATTAAAGCAAAATCAGAGATCCGAGACAAACAAATAATTATGTCTCCTACGCATTATTTTTGAAGTTACAAGTAGCAGGGATCAACTTAGAAAGAATGTTAGGCTGAACAGTTTTCAAAAACTCTATTTTCAATCCGTTTCAATCTTCTTCAATTTTGCCCATCGTTTAAAGCGGTTATTTTCATGTTTCTCCTAATTCAACGGGCATTTTGTAATTTCCTAATTTGGCTGAATTTCGTAACACAGCTCCTTTAAGCCAATTAAATGCCCTCAGTGTGCAGTTTTTGAAATTAAAAAAGAAGAAAAAATACAGCTTCAACTGGTTGTGTTAATCTAGGAGACAATCAGGCTAGCATAAGTAATTAATCAGTTCAATGGCTGTCAAATGTATTGATTGTTATTGATGTAAATTTACTCTTCTTCAGGAATAAAGATTTCGTTAGCCAACCTCATGTCTTTTATTCGTTATTTTTTTAGCAGATTTTAATGCTTTTCACTCATCCTTGAGGTACTGGTTTGTCAACGTAAACACCAAAACTAAACAGAACCTTTACATCAAGTTTCTATTTAGATTCCCGGGGTTAAACATAAATTCTAAGAACAGGCTCTTTTCGTC
The DNA here is from genome assembly GCA_038088405.1 of Porites divaricata. Classification (NCBI taxonomy): domain Eukaryota; kingdom Metazoa; phylum Cnidaria; class Anthozoa; order Scleractinia; family Poritidae; genus Porites; species Porites divaricata. Next base: position 2,927,869 of record JBBMOI010000014.1, on the reverse strand, counting down.
CTTTTTTGCCTAGGACAATACCTTCTTTATTAATGAAGAATATAACGCTCAACAAGAGGAATTTATGCATATGTGTGTTTTTTTTTTTCGATCAAATTGAAGTTCTTGGATATCACTGTATCGATTTTCACAAATAATTCAGTCACAGTACTTAAATAAGTACTCTGAGCAGTGATATTTTTTAGTTGTGTGTACATTGAAATGAAACTGCCAAGATAAGATAAAAGGATTTAGCTCGAGTTACTATCTGTCTTCACTCCTTCTCAAATACCAACCGGCTCGTTTTCTCCGCTCATCTAAAAGATTACTTTTACAAGTTCCTTCTGTTAATACCGCGGCTTATGGACACCGCTCATTTTCATATTATGCACCGAAAATCTGGAACGATCTACCTGATCATATCAAAAACGCTGAATCTGTTTCTACTTTTAAGCAACGTTTGAAAACTTTTCTTTTTAGGAATAATTACTGTATATAGTTTCATTTCTGAGAATTTTTTAAATGCGCCATTAAAACCTATTATTATCATTATTATTATAGGGAAAACGAAAGTAGACATAGGTCGTACAAGAACAGTATATCAGAGATAAAAACGGCCTTCCCATTGAAATTTAGTATCCTTGATAGAACTTAAGTACTTTACCTCGATGTATGGTAACCTACAAACTGACGAGACTAGAAAAAAGTAAAATTATTACCTCCAATTTTCAAGTTGTCTATAATATCAAATATTGGTCCCACAAAATCAGTTTGGAAGACCCATTAGGACGATCTTTGGTTTGTCTTAATGACAACTACCGGTCAAAGAAAGACTTTCCACATTCCTAAACTGATTCGTTTGTAAGAATAAGTGTTAAGATACCAGACATAAGTAAACTTCTTGGCCCTTTTAAACAACAGGTAACTGAATCAAAACGTCCCTCCCATTCGTCTCCTTTCCAGGCCATAAACAGCTCCCGTTCGATACTAATTATGTTTTTTTTCGAATTCATTAAAGTCCAATTTAAACGTTTTTTCGACAATAATACGTAGAAGGACAGAAGGTAACCTGCGATCAGGGAGCATTTCTTCCCTTTCTGTCTTGGAAGCGACCTTCTCGCTATCCCCTAAAAAAGAATGCCCAAGTTTAGACAAAAGGAAACTTGCTCGTCTTAGAAGGAAGCCTTGATATATACGTACTAAAAACAACAGCTTTGATATATATCAAAAATTAAGAAAAATTACATTATCTCCTTTTTCATACCTTGTTTACCTGGTAACTGATAAAGACTGTAATATCGAAATATTCTAAGTAGATTCTTCTTCTTTTAAATTTCATTTCATTATTATTATTGTAGTTATAATTCTACTTATTTTACTTTATTTTCTTTTATGACACCAAATTTAATTTTGGCCTGTCATGGTCTTTTTTTTCCAATTTTTTATCATTTTTGCATTCACTAAAACCGAACTTTGAATCACCAATTTGAGAACTCAAGTGCGGAAAAAACTTTGCGACCTGATTTAACGAATTGAACGAGATAGAATAACTGTGATAAAGTTTGAAGTAGCGCAATATCACTTTTAAAGTGACGTTTTCGTAGCCGTCGCCGTCGTTGTTTCTTAAGCTTCCTCATAAATTCCAACGCACGTGACACTAACACCAGTTTTACTGGTAACCCGGTTGTGAACATTCTTTTCTTGGAAAATTAACCTTAACATTGAACTGAAAGGTCCGCAAATAAATTTTAGCATTAAGTTTGTTTCAACCATTTACAATCAAAAGTCAGATTTTTGTTAACTGTGGGCGCAGGGCAGCAACGTCATAAATCTCTGAAGTGTTTTGTTCGTTGTAATAGTTTCTAGTAAGTTACCTTACGTATTATTTAAAAGTTTGAATGAGGGGTTTCTAAGAAGAGGTCCTGTGTCTAATTTGAACATTTTGTTGACGTACGGGGACGGGGTAGGAAGGGAGACTGAGAATTCGAAGTCCGCCTAAAATGAATTAATCCTTGGGATTACAAATTGAGGGATAAGGACTTTGACAAGATAATAAAAACGATGTCATGGAACTCCTGCCCTACTAAACGGTTGCACCAAACACGAATTATAGCATATGTCAGCTGGTTATTTGCAGCAGTTGAATTACTCTTCAGAGCTGGTTGTCTGTTCAAATATTTTTTTTACAGAACTAAGAGTCATGACAATTCATATTTACCATTTAATTTCTTTCAGTGTTGTGATGAGCATTCGTAGTAAAAGCTACAAATGTATGTACACAAGACGCAATTAAACGCTTTATTTTTGTATGGCAAACGGAAGCGAAAGCTCTGAATTTAAAACATTTCAGCTGAAGAAAATGATTTACACATGCGACGTGACATTTGTTTCTTTATTTCTTGTTTTATATTTGCGGGCAAGTGACTTAACCCTCAGCAAATTCATACCCCCCCCCCCCCCCCCACCCCGCTCGTGGTATAAGGAGGCGGGGGTGGATGGAACCCCTCCCCGAAGTCTTGATATGTTGCAGTATTTTGAAACGATTTTACCTTTTGTGGAAAGCCTTTAAATCTTCTTAACAAGATGAGGTATATTTCAGGGGTGGTGGCGCTGCTGGAGGCCTGTGACGTCACCAACAGCCCTCTTGGCTGCTATCTTGGATTTTACCGAGAAGTAAAAATCATGTTAAAACCGTGAGAAAGGTTTTTTTTGTGCTTCACATGACAAAATAAGACATAAATAAGCACTTTGCATGATTTTAGCCACAGAATATACTTTTATAATTTTGAAAGAAATTGAAAAAACATGTATTTTCACACAACTTTGTCTTGACCACCTGCTAGTTATGATGTCATAGCTCGTAACCATGGCAAATGAACATCACTGAACTTGTCTCAAAGTGTGCGCGAGGGATGAATGAACAGCTACTGAAAACGCCAGGTATTGATGTCTTATCCTCTAAGAAAAGACTCAGAAAAACCTTATGGGGGAGGGGTGGCATCCACCCTCCCTTGTACGTCAGAGGGTTAAAATTTATAAAAGTCAATAACAATGATAATGCCAATCACGATGACGACGATGATGATGGTGGTGAAGAAAGATCACACCAAAATCCTCAAGTAGGCGGTGATGCTGCTGGTACCGTAAATCAAGGGTTAAACGTGTAGTTGTTTAAATGCAAATAACCTTTGGAATGATTCTTTAACACCGATTATTGTTCATTCAAAATATTTCTCCAATTCTGATTGGCTAAATGCACACGCGTAATTCACCATAACCAGTTACTAATGACCAACAGGGGTCTTTTTTGCATGAGCATGCGCGACCGCTGAACAAGCGATGTGCATGGAGGCTCGCCACAGGGTCTGCCTTCATCAAAATGGCGCGTCTCAAAGCTATCATGGCGATTTTTTGCTCGTTGGTCTTGGCAAATGTGCTCATGATTTAACAAAATGTGTAGTTTGCACGCTTGGAAATTTTTGTGCCAATTTTGGCCAAGTTTAGTGTCCCCGTCTCCCCAGTCCTCTTCTTTGAAATTCTGCGCGGCCACATCGCCAGCCCGCCAAGAGCGAAAATCGGTCAGGGTTTATCGCCATGTGAGAGAGAACTGGTACTAATAAACAATGTTTTGACGAACGAGATAAAAGCTGCGAAGAAAGAGCTTTTTATCGGTACCTTGCATGCCTTGTCTTCGAATATTTTGAGACTAGCCTTATGTCGGCGAAGAAAGAGTTTCTTGCGAGGTTCTTGAGAGAAAAGTCTGGCTGAAGTAAGCTTTGGAAAAGGCTTTTTATCTGCTGTTTGGTGCCCATATCTTAAAAACGGAAACGAGGAAAACATGAAGAAGGTATTTATCCTTTGTTTTGATGCTTTAGTTGCTTAAGTTTGGAGCTTACGCACATGAATTTTTTTTGCAAAAAATACCATTTTTAGGTCAATCAGGTTCACATCACACTTGTTAATGGATGAACTAACAGGTTTTGGATGACTTGCGAGAAGCAAGAAAATCACTCCTCGGCTTCGAGGTCGTCCTGTTCTCAGTAAAGCGATTTCTACTTCGTGAATTGTCAAGACAAAATGCTAACCTTCGTGGCAGATAATAGTAAACAGCGAGGAATTCTGTTCGTTGAAAAGTGGGAAGTTACAATAATACATCATGTCATCGTCAAACAACACCAGTTCAGCCACGTTCAAGTGTATTTGAGGTCTCTTCTTTGACATTAAAACACCCCCACCAAACAAGAAAGGTGTCGTTTCAAACTTCTTAATGAAGGTAAGTTAAAGTTATCGAAGCGAAGTTCTTAAAGAAGGCATTTTGAAACTTAGTTGTTACTAAAGAGATCGATAATTAGGACGACAATCGATATAGAGAACAGAGCTGCTGTTCTAAATGACATGATGTCTACTGAGCTGAAATATTACTGTATGAATAATTTAACTTGTGTTCATTTTATTTATTGGTTTGAAATTGCAATTCCTAATATTTTCACGTCTCTTCAATGCCGTTATAATCAGCCGTAGTTCGTCTGGCTTCACGTCGCCATCTTGAATTTGTTCTTTGTTAGGAACCAGGTTTCGCACGGTCCCGAACAAAGTTGGCCCGAATTGAAGCAAAAATTTCCAAGCGTGTTTGCAAAAAAACTCTAACATGGTCTTAACAAAAGCGAAGTAAACCAGCTTTAACATACACGAGCTACTATCAAATTTCATCTCCCCAGTTGACCTGGACAACAGCGCGCGTATATGTAGTGTACCTGTAGGATTGAGCTGACCTCATCAAAGTCTAAACAAAGTGCCCAAACGTTTGTTGATGCAAGTAAACACTTTCAATTTTCTTTGCTTTGAAATTGGAGAGGAAGAGAAATATTAAAAAAAATAGCACATTTCAGCGAGCGGGTTCGAAGTGCGCAAAAGCTGGTGTTAAGTTCAGCAGTGAATTAATATATGTTCTACAATTTCCCCAGCACTTTCAAGCTACAAAATTAAGAGCACACGAAACGTAGATTAGTCACCTGGTGAGATGTTGGTGGTAGTCACTCTGTATGTCTCGAAAAATAAAAAATATTAATCAATGAAGACCGTAATTAAAGTCGAATCTTGAAACAAACGGTTAGGTTTCCCAAGAAGTACAGTAAACATGTGATGCCGACCAGAAGTCAAAAATTATTAGAGCACTTAAGTTCTGGCTAAAAGAAAATTCCAGTAAAAGATGCGTTACAATGTTAGTCCACGCAAAAACAAGAAGTTCTACAATTTTCCGATAAACAAACTTTGTATCGCTGAAATACTTAAGAGAACAACTTCCTATTCCAACTGATAACGGCGTGGTAGTCGCCCGCTGATCTTTATTAATCCAATCCCGAAATATGGCTAAATCTGCTAGCAACAAATTATTGACAGAAATCGTCTACGGCATCGAGAAACTAATTTACATCCGATTTATAGACAAACACTAAATAAAGAACATTTTGCTCAATAGCTACGCATCAGCAATGCATTCTATGCCAAACTTTGCGGCTCTTGACGGGGAATCAAGACACGAGTCGAGCGCCAAACAATAACAAACAGCCATGTTCTTGTCAGACATCCTTGAGTAACTTGCTTTTTCACCTCGTTCAGCGCATCAGTCTCCACTTTAAATCACCAGATCTTTACTTATTTTGTACAACGAAGGTCTTTCCTAAGTTCCTGCTACCATTTCAATCTCAAGCAAGCTTTCAAAGTGAACAATTTGATCCCTATGACTATGCAGCACGGTCTCTGTCACTGGCCGCGTGCTCTTTGTCAAGTCAGCGGTCGAGCATGCTCATGCAAAGAAGACCCCTCTTCTGATGACCAAATTTGGAAGAATTTTGTGTTTAACGAGGAAATGACGTCAAAAATGCAGCCGCTAGAGGTATAACACCGTTAACCGAGAAGACCTGGGGGCGAGGTTGAGTTGTTTTGGTTGTGAAAAAAAAAAAAAAAAATAGCGGACACTTTACTCGTTTCAAGAGCAAGAACTACAGCTGGAACTAGGCGAAATTAATAGCTAAAAACATAGCAAAAACAGCAAGAAGACAACTCGGAGGGCGACATCTATTTGGAGATATTTGCGGGGCTGGACAAACCTAAACGTACACTATCAACTTCGATGCTGGTAAGCATGTTTAAGCTATGTTTTTAAGCTAGGAATTATTTTGAATGAATAAAAAAGCAATCAATGAATTCGGCTTGCGTAGGATATATACCTCTTATTAGCCGAGTTTTCGGTCCGTACTGTAAATTACGGACCGAGTTTTTTCCATCGATTTATGGCCCAAACGCGAAGCGCGCGGTCCATAAATCGATGGAAAAAAAACGAGGATCCGTAATTTACAGTACGGACCGAAAAGACGAGGCTAATAAGATGTTTATTATATGGCTTCTTCCTGTTTGGGAGACCGGAAACAAGTGCAGGACGCACGATTTGACAGTCAGTTGACAGGTGTCAAAAAGAAAGTTTTTATTGGCGCACGAAAACAATAGCACATAACAAAGGCTTTCCGAGAAAGTAAAAACAAATTCGCCATGTTAAAAAAGTTTATTCGGACAAAGCCAAGAGCACTGTAAGTTTTAGCTCTTTAATGTAACGCTGGAGTATTTTGGAAACCGGGCACTGTGTCTTTCTCGAAGTCATTTCCATCTTTCCTCCGTTGGTCCTTGTAAAAAAAACACTGAAAAAGGCAAAGAAGCTTTTCAAGGTAAGTTTGTTGTCATTGTTGAAGGATTCGCTCGTTAATTTTTCTGGGAGAACCTCTCGAATTTCTGCCAGTTCATTCTCGTCTTCAAGCGTGATCTGCGTTAAAATTTTCAAACACGGACCATATTTTCTTCGAAGGAAGGTTACGATTCAGTTTCTATATCAGCTTGGTTCTCGTGCAAACAAAGCTAGGTTAGGGTTAGGGTTAGGGTTAAAATCTGGAAAGGCAAAGTCAACATCCCAGTCCTCAGGGTTTACAGACATACGTATATTCGGTCAAAACTAGGAGCATTGTAAGTATTCACTCGCCAATGTGACGCTGGAGTCTTTTGAAAACTGGACATTGTGTCTGGCTCGGAGTCGCTTCTATCTTTATTTCGTTGGTCTTTTTGGAAAAACACACTGCAAATGACAAAGAAGCTCGTCAAGATGATCGGGTACAGGCCTCTTTGTTACCATATTTGTTGAAGGTATTACTCATTTTCTCTTAGGCAAAACATCTCGAATCTCTGCCAGTCGATTTTCGTCTTCTTAACTGTGTACTACCATAAAATTTTCAAACACTGTCTAGAATCGTCTTCGATAAGATTACGAGTTAGTTTCTTCATTGCCTTCGTTCAGAAGTAAACACAGTTTAAAATGTTGAAGGACAAAGTCAAAATCTAAGTCCTCAAGGTTGATAGACGTCTTGTAACTTAATTTCAACCTTTTTTCCGAGGTAAAGAGATTTAGAGCTCCGAAATGAGCATTTTCGTTGAAATTTTGGTCTGTATAGCAAGTTACGGACTGCAAATTGACCAATCGCATGGCGAAAACAGACTCAGCCATATAATAAGAAGAATTAAGCAGATCTTGGAGGGTGTTATATCCACCGAGGCCGAACTAAATATCATATAAACCAACAGTATTAAATCTGAACACGTAAGGAAGCTTTCCCACCAATCTATATCTGTCCTGTTTGTGCTCTTTCTTTCTTTTTTTTTTTCTTCTACTCCATTTTATTGATAATTACTTACAAGGTTTTTATTGTATTTCATCTTTATTCTACTTTTTGATTTTGTTGGATAAGTCATTCTGTGTACCAGCGCTGTGTTTGATATTGCTTAAAGAGACCAAGTATTAAAGAAACGTTTTGCTGTACTCTGGTAAGCCGATTTCCTGAGGGTCTCTTCCTTTTTCACGAACATCCAAGCTTACCCTCTCACCCTGTTTGATATATCTAAAGAGAAAGAACAGAGAAAAAAATCACCTTATCCAATTTATGAGCAAAAATGACATAGCAAGCGCAACAGTGGAGCCGCCCAGAGGAATTTAAGATGAACAAAGAACGCACGATCCATACCTGTTGCATAAACCACAGGACAGCATGCAAAAATCACGAACACTAAATGCTTCTTTGAAAACACTTTTGTCATCACACATTCCTGACATGACGAATGAATAACAGTCAGGGTGGTAATCCTGGCACTGACCTGGAAAAATAATTATAGTCCTGCAGTTTTGCAAATAAATCTTCCGTTATTACTGGTACGTGGAGCATTCATCTCCATGACTTGGTATTTCAGAGGTAACGCTATAGTTATGCACATGTATAGTGCGTGTTGGTTGAGATTGATGTCGGTCATTTATCTTGTTTCCAGGTTTTTTTTTCTCCTAGCTTCTTGAATAACAGTGCAGAAAGATCGCACTTAGTGCTTTCGATGTTGAAAAAAGTCACGTACACCTTACATGTACATTTTCTTGGTATATTTAAAAGAATAAAAAAATAAATGAAACGCTAAGTAAAAACTGCTACCCTACCAATCAGTATTGGGTCATCCTTGTCCTCTTGCGGACTTACGGCAGACGAAACCGTTAAAGGAGGAACTGCCTTGTACATTAGTGGAGGAGATCCCGTTACTTGGGCTGTATGCATTAGGTGTTTCATTTGATGAAACCTTTCTTTGTTTAAGACAGGCGAAGCTGTGGCTGGTGGAAGTGTCATGTACATGAAAGGAGGGGTAATAGTTGCGGACATTGGGTTACCAGGCATTGGATGGGCCAACTGAGGAAACCATCCTGGCCAGTTAGGGTGTCTTACTGGTACGGGTGGTGCAGCAATGACTTCCTGGGGCGTTGTCGTCTTCTGTTTTGCTTCGGCTTTAGCACTTGTCGGTGGAAGTGTTGTGGGTTTCGTTGTCGGATTAGTGACGGTTGACTTTGTGGCTGGAGCTTTAACCTCTATCGGACAACAGTCGCTTCCACAAATTATCTGGCATAAAACCACCTGTGGCTTTTGAGATGGTTTTCCTACAGCTGCAACTTTCGGTTTAACAGTCAATGAAGCGGAGTTCGCGTTTCCACTAGTTTGAGTTGCGTTCGGTTTGTTCAAATTCACAATGGATGAACTGGTTGATGTGGCTGTCGCAGTTTTCCCTCCTTGAGGAACTGGTGTTGACTTTGTAGGTAACATAATGTTATTAGAATTTGGTGCTTTGGTAGAATTTGTTCCACTGGAACTGTTGTTATCTTCTGTTGGATTTGCTTGAGATGGAGATGTAGTAGTATATTGTTGGCTTGCAGTAGAACGTGGAGTTACTTCATTAATAGAACTTGACGCTGTAGGTTGACCATTTGGCCGTTTTGTTCGAGTTTGAAACGTCTCCTTGTCCGTACCTTTGTTTTCTTCGTTGTTCTTTGGGCCACTAACAGAAACTGATGGATCTGGATTTTGCTCACTTTTCCCAGAAACCGGTTGATTAGGATTTTGCGTGCTTTCCCTCTCATTCACTTGAGGAACTCTGGTCTGGTTTGTTGGTTGCAGTTGTTGCTGTTGGTTTGGAGTGATAGACGGAAATTGCCCTTGTGGGGACAGCACTGGAGAAAGGGTTTGAATGGGAAGAGCCTGAACAGGAAGGACTGGGATAGGCAACAACTGCGTTTGAATGACTTGTACAGGCCCTGAAATTGTATATAGAGTTGGCGAAGTCAACCATTAATTGATACATTTTTGCGGCCATTACAGATGGTTACCAGCCATTGTTTAAAGAAGTGATAACAAAATATAAGGAAGACATTAACATCTAGTCGATCGAGGCAACCTATTGAATTTTCCATAAAAATCTATATAATAATAATAATAATAATAATTTAACATTTATATTGCGCAAAATACATGTGAATATGATCAAATGCGCATAATATATCTAATATTCAATCAGTAACAGAGCTTTAAGTATTATTTTTATTTTATTTTATTTATTATTTTGCCACACAGAATAAATTACAAGTAGAATAAAAAAGATAATAAATGGGTTAATTAATATTAAATTTAAAATGAGCACACAACTGTGGCGGGGAAATCTCCGAGAAGCCGCGCTTATGAAGAATAGAGATTTTCCCCCACGAGCAATTTAAATACTAGGCGCATTTAAAAATAAAGGAAAAAGACGTGTATTTCAAGTAGATAAGTGTGTTTAGAGAAAAATATAGATATAAGGTGTTAAGGTATTTAGGTTGTATCTTGTCTGACCCTTAAAAATGGTTTGATCACGCGCTTTAATATATTAAAAGTCGGTGCGTTTTTAATGTTGTTCGGTAACGAATTCCACATTTTAAGACCTTGAAAAAGGATCGGAATTTTTTTAAATATTTGTTGTACAGGCATGAGATCGGTAAACGTCAGAGTATCTTGTTGAATATCGATGAATATGACTTCCAGTTTGAAAGATTTGAGTAAAAGCAATAGGTAAGGCGTCGACATGAATAATTAAACGATTGTTTCAGCTCCAGGAACAGCATATATTGATTAATGTTTTTAAAATACAGCCCCCAGCGAATTGGGAAGCACTACTTGGGGCAGACTCATTTCCATGTGTTGAACGTGTCGACGCCGTAAGATTTAGCCAAGGCTTAAAGTTTCTATCGACCTTAGACTTGCAACTGAGGGAACAGAGCTAGAAGATGCTGGCATATGACTCAACTCAATTAATTAGCTTACTTAACGGGTTGTCAGGAAGATTTCTCCACGAAATATTATGAAAATTTACGTGTTAAAAAAACCTTGTCCTTTCGTTTTCCTTATCTTCAATAAATTACAGGATAAATCAATTGAAGTTTGATTACCTCCCGGTTGTCCTGAACTTGCTGGAACGTTACCGGTTTGCCCTGGAGGACCTCCAGATAAACCAGTGTTCGCCGTATTGACACCACCACTATTTGGACTGCCGCCACTAATGGCTGGAATGACCACAATGGGAGTTCCGGATCCTTGGTTACTCGAACCTGTATTGCCTGGAGAGGCGTTTGAACTAATACCATTTCCTTGGTTTATTCCACTACTAGAAGAGGCGACACCGTTTCCGATTAAGCCTAAACCCCCTTGACCATTTGCCTGATTTCGTCCTAGACTGCCTGCTGCACTTGCTAGTTGTGATGCAGGATTAACTTTACTCCCTTGATTGGATGGTGTAACAGTGGTGCTGACATTTGGTGTGGAATTTGTTTCACTTTGTCCGTTTGACATAATGTTCGCTGGCGCATTATTTGCAACATCTTTAATGTTACTGTCTTGAAGTTGACCTTCATCATGCCAATCTGTTATATTTTGCTTCTCTCCCTCTACTTTCCAGTAATTTTGTGGAATTGTTTGGGAGGAACTAGCATTTTGGGTTGTAGGAGGATAGTCTTGAGACACTTCTTTGCCTTGCAAAAGAGATGACCAGCCTGTAACAGATGTTTAAAATATTAGGGATCGTCTTTTTTTTCTATTTAAATCTCATATTCATAGATAGCTATTGTAGGTGAAAGTATAATATCTTAATATTTCCAGATTTTTTCAGTGTTGTGTTGATTAGAATCAACCACAAGAAATCCAGGAAAAACAAAATCAACTTATAGAGCCACGAAACACGAACTGTATCACGTACACAGGCACATTATTCGGTTATAATTATAAGCCATCTGTTTATTTTTATTTGAATGTGCGACTCGAACTATTTATTCCCTTTCTTTGTCAAATGCAGTCTAATATCTACTAACGGGCACCTCGTCGTTGAGCGGGAGCTCATCGTGGTCCAAGACACAAGACACAAGATACTCTATTTTCATTTTCATTCTCTTTTTTGGCGTGGCTCATAAGTAGACACCATTTTGTAGTCCCATGGGTTTTCGCTTAGGAAATTTTAACGTTTCATATAAAGGCAGTTCGAATGAATGACTGCGGAGGCTTATTTTTTAAATTGTTTATTATGTAACAAAAATTACTAATTAGCTGACGTATTCTTCTGCAAAAAGTTTAACGGAATCTCGTAAAAATGCGTCAAAATATCTAAAATTGTGTAATTGACATACTGCCATCCACACTGACCAGGAGCACATCACTGACCTAGAGATGAGTCATAAACGTTTAGCTCACTAAGTATCGGACGAAGGCCTTCCAGCAAAGTTTTATCATTGTTAGGATCTTTGCCAAGTTCTTTCGCTTCCTCATCAACAAATTCACCAGAAAAAGCATTATTTCTTCCTTCCTTGGGTAAACTGAGGGCTTTTGGCGAGGGAATCAAGTTGCTGCTGTACTTGGGCTCAGTAACTGCATGACAAAATTTTAAAGAACTGTGAGTTGATTTCAGTATGTACTGAGCCTCCCCCCCCCCCCCCTCCCCCCTTCACCCCCTCAGCCCAATATTATAAGAAAACGGTTACTCAATCGGTCTTTGACACCAACGAGACAAACATTAAATCTAAACATAATGTTTTTTTTTTTAATGATAGCATGTGTGCACGAGGATCAAAGATTGACCAATAATATTATAGGGCGGTTCTTGGTGTGTATTAAAGTAGAAGCGCTCGGATTATTTGTCCTTATATCCCTCGCCATTGCAACCTGCGGAATTGAGGAAATTTTTTCCGCAACATCGCCTATCACCTTCTGAAGGGTTCTCGTTTTTACTTCAGTCTTACTTCTCCATGTGGAAAAACGTTCTTTCTTAAGCAGAGGGGTATTTTAAGGCCCCACATTTTGCAATATATGTTAATTGTAGCAATGCTCGTCGATTTTTCAAGAAGAATATCCTAGAATGGTAAATAGCCAATAATTTTCAATACTTTAATTATATTACTTACCCTTGTTAATAAATCCAACCACTGTTGAAGACATCGAAGGCAAATATTTAAACAACGGAACCTTGAAAGCATAAAGTGGTGAATCAGCTATGACAGACAGCTGTTTCATGTCAGCCTGTTCTCCTGTACCAAGCGCCACTACTCTCGAACCTCCTTCCTTCACTTCTTTTGCAACACTTGTTGCTTTATCAAGTGATTTTCCCGCTAAAACTACGATCAGTGCTTTTGGGGTATCTATTGGAAGCCTTTTGAAAATGTTCGTATTAATCATTTCCATAGATTTCCCAAGCTCGCAATAACCATTCATTGGGACCAAATCGTTTAGCGTGATATCCAGCAACTTCGAGCTCTTAATTGACCTGGTTAAGACGTTTTCTTGCGAAAAATGTTTTGTACCGCACTCAAGCAGTCCGAATTTAACGCCTCCTGGTGGTATGTGAATGTTATTATACACCTCTTTAACAAAAAGTTTGTAAAACTGGATTTCCTTAAATCCTATGTCACCTGAACCATCTAGTAGAAAAACAACATTTGCTGGACCTGCAAGAAAGGTAAAGTTCTGTCAGTAAAAGTCAAAAGCATTTAATGAATAAAATCCACTTTTGAACGAAGGTTTCCCTGCTTTTTTTCCTCAATCTCACCAACGAAATTGCATTGTTATTAGTATCAAAAAGGGCGAGTTAATTTAAATGCTAATTTTTATACTTACTGGGCAAAGTTTAGCCCAAAACAGGACACTTAGACCAATGCGGGGTGCGCACTCAACGGACATATCAGAATTTGATACACTTACAAAAAGAAAAATCTAATTGTAGGAAATTGTCGTCTAATTTCAGAGAAATCTAATTGTAGAGAAGTCTAGTTATAAAACAAGCTAGTTAGTGACATGGACATTAGCGTGAAATGGACCATGAACAGGCCATGTCCAGATAAAAAATATCATTAAAAGAGATTTTAATTCGTTCTCGTTATTATTGTTCTTTTTTGTTTTGTTTTCTTAGCTACTGCAAGAGACTCTTAACATCCATGTATGTTTCATTTAACCTGTAGATATTTTCTCCCGCAAACATATGTGAGACTTGAGGAGTTAAACCCCACAATTAACTTGGCGATATCCCCACCGATTTTTTGCATCTAGCGGATGAAAAGATGCAAAATATGCTTTGTAATAACATAAGACACGAAATTAAACTAAAACAACATGAACAAAATTAGTAGGTATCTTCACTGAAGGATATTGGAGGATGATCAACAATTTACTTGTCACGGGTTGTCGCGTATTTCTAGTTAATTGGTTTGGTAAAAGGGCCATTAAAAGCTCATCAGAGCTGGGCCTTGTTAAATGGGTCTTCTGAAAACTTGTGGAGCAGCACTTTTCCCACCATCACCACATGAATTTCTTACATCTTAACTTTATTTTAGCACCTTCTCGCTACGTTTACGCTCTATTTTTTTCTTGCTAGTATACAGCACTAAAATCAGCATACCTTGGTATCTGTGAATAATGCCCTCTTTCCCAACGCCAGCTTTTTCTAAAATACAAAATTACTGAGTAAGTAGTGTCCTTTTATAATCTATCTACAGCTCAACTTGCTCCTAGTTCTTTGAATGCCAGAACAACCCTCGGAGGTACACGCAAAGTCATACCCCCACCGTGGTACAAGGGGGGTTGATAGACACCCCCCCCCCCCCCCCCCTCTTGAATTTTTAATATGTTGCAGTAGTTCGAAACGACTTTGCCTTCAGTGGAAAGCCTTTGATCTTCTCTACAAGATGAGGTGTATTTTATGGGTGGTGGCACTGCTGGAGGTCTGTGACGTCACCAGACATGTTCGCCATCTTGGATTTTATCAAGAATTAAAAATCAGGTAAAAACAGTGAGAAATAATATTTTTGCCTTTAACATGTAAAATAAACCATGAATAATTCACTTTGCAGCATTTTATCCACAAGCTTTAGTTTTATTCCTGAAAAAAATTTGAAAAACATTCATTTTCACTCAAAAATGACTTGACAACCGGCTACTTAGACGTCATATCTCGGAACCATAGTAACCGGCCATCACTAAACTTGTCTCAAAATGAGCGCGAGGGATAAACAAACAGCTACAGAAAACTTCAGGTGCTGATGTTTTATCGTCTAGAAAAACAATCTGAAAAACCTTAAGGGGGGGGGCAACCACTCCCCCCTGTAAGTTCGAGGGTTAAAATATAGATAACAGTCGGAGAAGTCTAAAGCTAGTTTCTATTTCCACCATTCAGCGCTCTCACTACAAAATATAATCCTATTTGGCTTACATAATGTATTTTTTAAACTCTTGTGCAAAACTTAGAATTTAGGAATTGTCTTGTAGAGTTGAGTTGAATAGAGTAGAGTATAGTAAAATGTCAGCCAGTATTGACATAAACGTCAGGTTTTACATGGGACCTGGCTAGAGGGTTATACTCTGCTCTCAAGTGATGAAATACCTGGACACCACCTAGACCATAGATAAACGAATGATGACCGTGAATGCAATAACATTTATTAGTAAGAACAATTGTTAGGGAATCAGCTTTGCGTAAATTATAATGCCTTAAGGTGAATAAGAAGCCATTTGGTAAGTATTCCACCCCTTGGTATACGTAATCCTTAACTGGCTGGCTCGATTAATATCGCTTGTAACTGCAATCGATCTACTTCGTTACCGATTCCCATTCCAAAAATTCTGACACCAGCTTGTCGTAAACGTCGTAATGGTGTGATAATATTACTATTAGCTGGTGATCCTGTAATGAGTACAAAGGCCCGTTGGACATTCGGCCTGCTTCCGCCGAACTGAAGATTTTGAGCTTTTTGCAACGCAGCACCTATATTTTCGGCTTTTCCTATTTGCTTTGGCAAGTAACGTACAATGTCTACCGCACAGAATAAGGAGGACGGTTCTGTTAGGTAGTCAAACCCAAATAGTAGCTTTGACTTCTTTGAATAAATGATGAACCCTACTTGAGTGTCATTGTGGAAAGATTTTAAACTCATAATTGTGTCCTAGAGGAACTTTATGCATGTATGGAATGGTATTCTACTGCAGCCGTCCATTAGAAAAACGAGGTCAATAGTTGGACTGCATACTGAAATAGAGAATAAGACCCCCACCATGGTACAAGGGTGGGGGGTGGATGGATGGAACCCCTCCCCAGAGTTTTTGATATGTTGCAGTAATTCGAAAAGATTACCTTCAGTGAAAAGCATTTTATGTTTTATGGTTGATTAAGCTGCTGGAGGCCTGTAACGTTCCCAACAATGCACGCCATCTTGGATTTTACTAAAAATTAGAAATCAGCTTAAAACCGCGAGAAATGGTAATTTTTTGTGCTTGAAGCACTCTGCATGATTTTAGCCAAAAGATATACTTTTATCGTTGAAAGAAGTTAAAAAACATGTATTTTCACTCAAAAATGGCTTGACTACCTGCTTCTTATGACGTCATACCTTGTAACCGTAGAAACTGACCATCGCCAAACTTGCCTCAAAATGCGCGCGAGGGATAAACAAACAGCTACTGAAAATGTCAGGTACTGATGTTTTATCGTCTAGGAAAACAGTCAGAGAAACCTTAGGGGGTGGCAACCACTCTCACCCCTGAATACTTACGAATGTTGAAAATCTAGCTTGTTTTGTTGTCGTGTTAACATTTTGATTCAAAACATTATTCAATTTCTCTTTTATGTTATCTCTGCACATAAAGTATATGATTGGATTATCGTTATGGGATACAGTAAGCAGGAAATGAGCACCCCTACCACCCAATTGTTGGTTTTCACATGACGTCACAAAAATTCAAACTAAAAAAACTATCCATCCTACCGAGATTTTACTTTCACGATGCATTAGAGCAGCTGAAAACTAATTGTCAAACAAATTTTCGCTTCAAAAGGGTTCTTTAAGTTTTGTGATAGAGTACGCTTGAATTTCCAAGCTTTTTGCGTGACGCAGCATTTACATGACGGCCAAGAGAGCTGCCATGTAGGTTAAAAAAGTGACTTATTTCAGGAAATTTTGCCATCTAAACAGTTCATATACTGGAAAAAGTGTTATTTTAATGTCTATGAGTTTCTCGAAGAATAAATTCACGCTTTTGTAGGCAAACTCGGTAACAGATGTTTCTGTTGGTTTCCGTCCGCCATGTTGGAGCTCATCCAGGTGAGCTCCAGCATGGCGTCTCCATACAAATCTCTATAAATTTGGGTAAAACATTTCTTCGGATATCTCGTATACGAAATGTTCCTCTGACCTGAATCTTGGCGAGGGTCTTTGGATATGTACCTCCTTTCATTTCCCAGATTCTGGACTTTATCTATTGAACTTTTTTATTTTTATTTTCATCTATTTTGAATGGCGTGACACTGAAAACCAGCAATAAGAGGCACCTCTCCCCAACGGTCACTTTCTCGTGTCCTCAATGGTAGAGGTTCGACTGTAGTTCGAAAGCTTGGATTCCACTTTTATTTTTAAAACACGGCAGTTGAAGGTCTCATTATAACTATAATTTTATTCCAATCATGCTGCTGAAGGCCAACATGAACAGATTATCACAGTGAAATTTCTATGCTAATTGACAGGAGCCCATAACCTGAAGTGAGCAACTTCCATGTACTGCTGTCACGGCGTTTTCAGGGACCAGTTTATTTTTAGAACGGTTTAGCCACGAATTTAGAATATCGTTCAAGTCCTACAAACCAGTCCACAAAGCCTTAACAGACCTTTTGCCTTTTAATGACGTTACGTTTTCCTTTTTGATATCTTATACTTCGAATGCATTCATAGACGTGGCGGAGATTCAATTTTCGCTGGAAAAACTGCCCTAAAATGTGTCTAAAAATGCCGTGACATAGGCCTAGTATGGGAGTTGCACGCTCCGGGATGGGCTCTTGCAGTAACTGACGATAATTCAACCGAAGACCTCAACTTACGAGATGACTGAACTGAGGCATCTTCTTCCTCTTTGATTCTTGATGCAATCTTCTTTAGAAGGTCCCCGCCTCGTAAATTATAAGACCTTTTACCTAGTAAATTATTATGAAGAATGTGTTCGGCAGCTGCAAATGCTTGTCTGCTCGTCTCTACAATACTTTTTGGAACGCCATTTTGCGTTGACGAGCTTTTCAATGGATGTACTTTTTCTATCATCCATCGAACTCCCTTAGGAAATGACGATGGCCCTAAAAGAAACGATTAAAGTATTGCAATTAAACGCAGTATGATTAGCTCCTGATTCAGATTGGCTCAGAGAAATTAATGAACAGGGCTTTTATTTACTCATGCAAGCGGTGGGGGTCTTCTGTCAAAACTCAATTGCCATGGTAACGTCAACGTTGACGTACTCGTCACAACGACTTTAAAATGTCACTGAATATTTTTTTAGGAAAGTCGCTGGACGTGAACGGTTTTGAGGTTATTCAACTTTTTTAGCGTCTGGGGCACCAAGAGCTCTTTCCAGTCTGAACAGAGTTTAGCCTGTAATGTCTTTGCAATGCAAACGGCTAGACTATGCGCTGTCAATACCGTCAAGTTTACGACAATAACTGAAACAACAACATAAGCACTCAATTGTGAACATATTTTATAGACACATTATGAGAAAAAACGCGAAATCTTGGAAAGTCATATCCCTTGCAAAATATTAGGATGAGCCTGAGGTTGTCACATATCTGACGCTTGAATGACCGCTTCCAACAAACTCGTCTCGCATCCAATTAGATGGTATCAAGGCTCTTCAGAAATTAAGTATATCCTCTTACGAATAAGAGGAAACACTTTAAATTTCATATATTACGTACTTTGACTACAGTAATGAGCACCATGAAAAATCTGAAAGACCAGTTGTAATATTAAAGGGAAGAACGTTTCACCACTGATTAAAGTTAGAACTTACCATTAGTGCCCTTATGGTCTGTTAAATTAACACTCGTTACTTCAACGAAAATGGCTAATGCCAAGAACAACACGTTCACAGACATTTACAGACCTAGCAATAAAATTTGCGCACCAATACTATTTTGAATCATTATTTTAAGTTACAAATGTCGTTTGAGGCTATTATGTTATAGCACAATGTTTTTTGTGCCTCAACAAAATCATTTTGTAAAGTGGATGATTAACAAGATCTTTTGACCCGTAAATTCAGATATGAATGTAAGACCATAAATCTCTTATTTCAGGCAGCTGGTGGCCCGCATTTTTATCATGTAATTAATAATAAACCAAGGATGTGATCGTTTGAGCTTATTTCCGGGATAAGAAAAAATGGAGTAAACTCTAGAAGACACTTGCTCAGGCTTACGTTACATCGTAATATTGGCACATCTGGTTGAAAAACAGTATTAAGATACAAATAGCATACCAGTGCCCCCCCCCCCCCCCCCCCCCCGCCCCCTCCAAAAAAAAAAAGATAAAAATACACCGGTAAGCCGGTTTATTTGGAAAAAAAAATTCTGTGCATTCTTATTCCGGGATACGGTCAATCGAACTGCTTCGAACCCCAGTTAGTCTTAATATGTGTACGGAAAACATTTTAATTATTACAGGTTTATAATAATTTTTATTATTATACTTATTATAATTTTTATTACGATGATTATTACTGTAAACATCATGACATAGGGAAGTACGTTCCAGCTCTGCAATTAACTGTTCGAGTGCCCTTGACAATAGAGATTATAACGGCGACTGCAAAAACTAAGTAACTACGTTAATTCTATTTTGGCTGGCCAGGTGCGCGAAAACCTCTTTAAACAATATCTACTTATATCGTTCCTCCATAAAGAAAATAATAACAGAAAAAAAAAAAAAAAAAAAAAAAAAAAAAAAACACTTTTAAGCCGTAGAATTCTCAAAACTTCCTCTCGGAGTAAATTAAGGTTCATTCCAGCCAGCTCCAACCAAATCTACCTCTCCGTCGGGAATGCTTCTATGGGAAGAAGAAGAACATAAGAAATAAACAAAGCGAAGAAGTCTATAACGCTCGCAAAATAAACTGTGATTTAAATTGGAACAAGAGATTTCATCCTGTTTACTTTAGGTGAACGCTCATTACAACTCGAATAAAGCAGGCCCAATGAGTTTAAACTCAAGACACAAGTGTGAAATTCTGATGTAGCACGGGCACAAGTGCTTCGTTCTTGCGCTTCAAAGTAGTTTTTTTGTAATCCAAATGTATTGTAAATAACTTTGAATAGCAAGCTATTAATAATAATAATAATAATAATAATTCAACAGACATCATCGTTAAAGATTCAGTGAATTTCACCTGCAAACTGATTGATATGACTGTTCCATCAGATAGAAACATCGCACTGAAGGAGATCGAAAAGAAAAGCAAGTACAAAGATCTAGAACTAGAAATACAGAGAATGTGGCATATGAAAACCTTAGTGATCCCTGTGGTTGTTGGTGCGCTTGGTACAGTACAGAAGGGGATGGTAGAAAACATCAAGAAAGTATCAGAGACAGCTACTGTGACAGAGATTCAAAAGATCTGTATGCTGGGATCTGCGCGAATCCCAAGAAAGGTGCTTAGTGTATAAACAGAATGATTGACTTGAGTGACTGGTGCTTCAGTTGCATGGTTTGCGCTCGGCTGATGCACAAGAAGAACACCAGCAAAGACTGTGATAGAAGAGACAATAATAATAATAATAATGATAATAATCTTTATTAACATATTCCAGACAAGTTGCCATTTACAAGTTAAAAATTCCAATATTAAAATATCCAAGGCAGAAAAGTTATAATAATAATAATAATAATAATAATAATAATAATAATAATAATAACAAAGTAATGAAATGATAATTATTATTATTATAATTTATTCCAATCCTTACTCTTTGCACAATCCACATGACAACTTGCAAGTCTCGTGAATGTTGCCAAGATTTTGCAAGAGTCCCGGCCAGTCGCACAGTCCATTGAGCGCATACGAAACACACATCGTGTCCTCATCACTGCAAAGACCTAAACCAAACCAAATTTTTTCTTGAAATGTATTGGGTTTCACAATCATCAAATACGAAGCAGAAAAGATTAATTGCAGCAAGATATAAGCCTGCAGAAGATTTGACTTTGATATGATTTTTACTTAAACCTGCCTTTGATAGTAAATGCACATTTAACTTCCGTTATGTATCTAATATTAGAAAGTGATCTCGAGGAAGATCTCTTTGATGTTGTTTATGAAGGAACAATGGTTCCGTAATGCTAGTTTACACCATGCGCATTTCATCAACAGCGGATGAATCTTCGTGATCCGTTCTTCTGTGCACGACTGAAAACTAAAAGCTTCTGGGGAAGATCCCATCTAAATTATGCGCAGTAGCTAAAAAGCCAAACGACCTTACTCACGATACGCACCATCTTTGTATGCGCTTAGGTTCTGATAGAATAAAAGCGATGTCAAGTTTTTTTTTTTTTTTTTTTTTTCAGGGGGGCAACGTGATAAAATCTGCAAATAGAAGAAATCGCGGCCCGGAGGTTGTTAATTCTAGATGAGAAAATGGAAGTAAGTGATGATTGTTACTTTTTTGGTCGGATATAGTAGCGAACAAACGCGACCTCACAAGAAGAAAACCTGTCAAAGCTTGAACTGTATATTTTGCATAACTGAAATCGTCAACTCCATTAATTTTCAGAGTATAAACAAACTTGTCTGCAATTACTTGTATTGGCAAATTTTATCTCTTGTTGTTTTCCCTAAAGCGCATGCACTTCAGATGAAGGATTCGTGAATATTAAGGTCTATTTACAGTTGTACGCTTGAACCATCCTTCTAGTGGAAGTGAGGCTGAGTACCATTCTAAGGCATAACAGCACGATTTCAGTCGAAACAAGGTGACCTACAGCCTCGCATTCACTAAAGGCCAAGATACCAAGTACTCATAATATATTTTTCGCTATCATACCAACATTCAGTGGAACAGAATACACATCTTGATTTGCATTGTTGAGATGAAGTCGTTGCTGACGTTTGTAGGAATGATTCTGATTCTTTTGCGTTGTTTCATGTGAATGTTTAGTTAGAGAATTCTTTCTATAAGCCGTGTTCCTGGCTAAAATAAGACCCCAGAGAAGGTTTGCACGAGATGCCTTTTCAATGCCAGGTCGTCTGTGATAATTTGTCTTTTTGCTCGCTGTGGAAAGTAAAGGAAAAGACACATACTGCAAAAAAGGCTTGCTTATGTACAATTTCGTGTCCTCCCAGACAGAAACTTAAAAACTTTTGAAGAACTATCAAGTCAAATGTGATAATTTATCGTCCGATGAAAAATTTGAAATTTCCCATCCTAAATTATTTTCAAAACTCTTCAAATTGGTTCCAAAAATAATTGTACTTTTCTGTATACAAACCCGAACAACTAGCTAGACATTTACAGTAGGCGTTAAGAATAAAAACACTGACAAATATATTAGGTAACCCTGAGTTCTTATAACACCCACAACCGCAAAAGAAAGATACTTGACGTTGGCTTTATGTAGGATAAGTTGTGATAATCTTTGTACAGGCTAACTACAACTGTAGAAGTTTTTATTGGCTTCAATAAAATGCTGTCATATTGACTCCGTGATCATTTTAATATTTTTATAAATAGGGGCAGTTACCGATGATAACTTTAACATAAACGCTAAAACGACTTGAGTGAATTTAATGTCTTGCTTTTGTTCTGTTTGTTTGCTTGTATGCCTGTTTTTCAAACTTTGTGCTATTTAATATTTCCCTCAAAAGAGCGTTGCAAAAATGTCTATTGTTGTATATTTCAACATGTTTGTAGCAAGCTGTGCATTCTAGTGTCCCTTGCGGCTTCGCTTAAGTTGATTAACTGTTTAAAACAAGCCCGCAATCATTCAATTAGAAAGACCTCATTCAACTCTGCTTACCTTTATGATGCCTGGTATGGACTATATTGAGATATAACAAGAAGATAAGAAGAAAAATAGGGCTTTTAAAACAGAGAATTTTCATGATGTTATGTCAGATGAATATAGTAGGGGCTTCCACGAAGAACTCATGCATTTATTTAGTTTTGACAATTCAATTAAAAGTGATTAGGGTCGTAAATAGATATGGCAGGTTCCTAATGCACAGTTACCGCAATAATTAAATGATCGATACGTATCTAAACGCTCCTATTTTCTCAAAAGCTATAAATCTGTCAGGTAAACCATTATTCCCCAGCGAACAAAGTGCGAAAATCAAGGAGCAACGACACTGGTTTACTTTCAGAGGCGACTGGTAAGGGGAGACAACAGGTTACTGTTGTTCCGACTGAATAACCTGCAATAGGAGACCTGCTGTCTAGTGGTGCTATCCGTGATAACAATTTTGAGCGGAAATGATAAAGCGTCGTGAAAGGCACCTGGTTTGGGTGGAGGAAAACGAGAAAATGGAGGGATTGTGTGAAATAGGCTTCAATACGTCACGGACTGACAACGATTGTGGTCTAATATTTTCAAGGGTATGTGTCAGAGTTATGTGTCAGCAAAAGAACGGAACCTGCCTTAAGTGACTAATTAGTTGACAAAGCACTACAATCTCTCAGATTTAGATAGGTGGTTAGCAGGAAATCTTTTATATACCCATTGGACACCTGGGTGAGCAGTGCCTATTGTTGGCAGGCAATAAAACAAATAAGCTGAACAACTGACACTTGCCAGACATTAGTTAATCCGTGTTATATTACCCAATTTTCGTTCTTTACGCGGCAAGGCAACAAAAGTGGACTTGTTTACAATTTCAATTAATGCGTCGTTGTCTTAGAAGTCGGTTAATTAAGGGTAAATACATTTTAATTTTTTACTTGTAGTCTTCACGATCATATTATCATTGAACTGTATAATTCAGTTGCAATGAGATAAAACTTAAAAAACTTAATGGACATCTATATATCGTCCAAAAATATTTTAAAGCACAATTGTCATTCAATAGGACAACAAGAGGAATAAGCTTCTCAGAAATAAAATTAGGCCACCAACCTGGTTCTCAGGCCTTGCTCTCTATAGGAAAATTGGAGGGGCAGCCCTACCCCCATACCGGGAACGAGGTTGATAAAGTCGTGTTTTCACGGCAGCTAAAACGTCAAAACAATCTTAACAATTGTTTAACAATGCTGAGTATGGTATGAAAAATTATGCAGATCATGGAAGGTGCTATTTGCCAAGGCCAAAGTCCGAGATGGTCCACAGCCTCCAAGATCTGCATGATTCTTCATATTATTCGATTTTACTTATTATACTTTCGAAATATTACCCAGTTCTTAACAACCTTACCTCCTCGTATACTTTTTTCCAAAACTTTTTACTTTTTCTCGGCCCAGTTTCAAAATAATTATGAATAGATACTTTTTTTTCTTTTCAGATACTTCTCAAAAAGTAGAGCAATATGTTTGCGCATTCTTGGAATGAAAACACAACTATGAAATATGTTGATTCAAGGAAATTGAGCTGTATAAAATTATATAGAGGATATTACACGGTGGCGCGAAGATATGAATTTTATTTTCGAGTGGCAAAACAATATTTTACTCACTCGCTGCGCTCGTTCGTAAAATATTGTTTTTGCCACGAGAAAATAAAATTCATATCTTCAAGCCGCCGTGTAATGTTCTTTTTATTATATAGACTAAAAGACGTCGATAAAATAATACAGGGAAATTACCAAAATTACGTCATCGATAAACTCACGTGTGAGATTATGGAAAATAAACCACTCGGGTCCCGGATGTAGTTTTTATGAATTTTACGAGTGGTATATTTTCCAGTAAAACACTTGTGTCTATATAATAAAATTAATTACAAGAACAGAAAAATACCAGTTTGTAAATAATTCATCTCGAAGAAACTAAATGTGTATTTTTTTTAATTCTTAAAGCTAGGTTCTGAATGAGCTGCATGATCTTTATTGTCAATAATACGAACAATAATGCGTTTTTCCAAAAGAATGAGCAGATGTAAATTGGTTTTATGAGTTGAAGGCCAGACCAGGTTGCAATAATGTAAGTGAGGATAAGCAAGTGAATACGAGGGAAGGGATTTCTTGAGTAGAAAGTATAAATTATACCAATTGTTTTGGCTACTTTAGAGCAAGGCAACATGACAAATGTGTACTTTCCACGATAGCTGGTTTGAAAAACCCAATCCATTGTTTCGTCATCAATTTGTTAACTATGATTTTGACAAAGATCAATTTTTTTGTGGCTTAAATAGTATACAATTGGTCTTTTTAATATTCAAAGATAGATTGTTTGCTTGAAACAGGGTAAAAATTTAAGATAATTTAAAATTTGCCGAGTCAATCAGATGTTCAGGGTATTTGCCTGACAAGAAAATATTTGCATCGTCTGCAAACAATTGCATCTTCATTATAGGAGAAACTCTACATAGATCAGTTATGTGATTTTGTAATTCAAGAGTGAGACTGACTGAATGGAACGAAATGCTTTCTAAAAAATACTCTTTCATCCAATCTAAGGCAACTTTGTGTATGCCATAGTGTCGAGATTAACGGTGTCAAATGCTTTAAACAAGTCGTGGAGAATTCCAATAGCGAAATCTTTTTTATCAAGAAAGAGGAAATATATTTTTTAACAGGTTAGTCATTGCCAAACAGGTTGAATGGTGTTTCCTCAAACCGAATGGATGAGTCAGTAGAAAGTATGTAGTATTTATAAATAACAACAACAACAAGTTTCTTCAGCATTGCCATTTTGTATAGGTGTTACCGATTAAATAGCTTGGAAATGGTTAAAAGTAATTATTGGAAAAGAAAAAGAAAAAAAAAAAAAAATAGAGAAACGGATAATACTGAAATCGGTCTATAATTACTAAATGTCTTTGAATCATTCTTTTTGAAAACGGGCGTTATTTTGATATTGTCTTTGACAACGTCAGTAGAAAGAGATAAGTTGATAAGTTGATCGGTAAGATCGGAATCATTGTATATAAATCCAGAAGGTAGTTTTGTTTTGGATTTGCTTTTGTTGATAATCTCACCGAAATCTGTCCATGTTTTCGCTTTGCAGTACGTAAGATCAGCCCTTGCTTTTTATACGAAAAACAAGAACACCGGTATCAAAAATCTAAATTTTAATATCATTTAAAATTTACCATTTTATAAAACTAGAAAAACTTCATTTTTTTCAGAAATCGAATTGTTTGGCAATCAGACTATCTAAAGCCTTTTTATATAATTACCGAGTCTCTTTACAACGTTTCAGTTTACTGCACTCACTGTAAAGCCTGGTTTCCATATGATCGTCCGGATCGTCCCGATCGTCCCAGTCGTCTCAAAAAATGTTCAGACGATCGGGACGATCATATGGAAACGCTACCCAGACGATCGCAAACGACCCGGACGACTCAGACGACCTCGATCGCTTGGATAGAGTTGAGTTCTATCCGGACGATCGGGACGATCAGGTAAATTTTGAAGCGATCATATGGAAACGCTCTCAGACGACTGAGACGATCGGGACGATCGAAAGCTATCCCAGAAGTCATCACTTTTATTCCAGTAATCGAGAATAAATTAGGCCCGGATGGCGCTGAAGCCGAAAAAATAATACAGAAATGTTCGCAGCGCGTATGTGGGCTATTTGAAATTAGAGAAAGTCCGTGACATCAAGATTTCGAAGTTTTCTAGCTTCTCGATGACGCAAAATCAAGAGGAAAAGCAGATACCAAGGTACGAAAGTCGCTTTACGAATAAAAATCATCCATTTATGTGGCTTGTTAGCAAAACACGCGCAAAAATTCTATTGTCTAACCCAGAGACATCGCTGACGACCCCGCGTCTCTTGCCTTTGAGACGATCGAGACGATCATATGGAAACTACCAATCGCCCCAGTCGTCCGGATCGTCTCGAAATATTTTGAAACGACTGGGGCGATTGGGACGATCATATGGAAACCAGGCTTAAGGGGAGAAAAAGTCGCTCTACGAGCTTTCACCGAATGATTATCCTTGCAAAGTTATAACATTAATTAAAAATGGTTTGACTCATCCTTTACCCAGCTGATATTTAATACTTTTCTTAGGCTTCCCTAATTCCACGGATTTTTCTTCTTAACCTTCATCTGTCTCCCCTTCATTTGGCATTTGTGAAATCAAAGTTTGGGAAATCAAAGTGGCTGGATTGCTACTTTCCTTCTGTCCAGTTTGAGACTTCTTAAATGTTTTCTGGGGCTCTATTGCAGATTGTCCTTCGAGAGCTTTGTTTCGAATGATCTGATCCAAGGCTCTGTTCAGATTTTTGCGGAGGCTAGGAGAAACGTGAGTCTTCAAAAGTTCTTGTCTTCGAAGAAGAGCTGCATTTTCATCGTAACTAGAGCAAATAAGACAAAAAAAATTAAGACTGAGATGGTAGCATTCCCAAAAGTCTTTTATTGAGATTCGTTTTCCTATTGACTCAACACCATAAAAACAAAGCGCGAATATTACGTTGGCTGTTCCTTTAGGATTCCTAGGTCTGGAATATACAGGCTGGCCACGTTAATCAGTGTGGAGATACGGTCCTAAGTCTGGAACTCTAATAAGAGGTCGTATTTACTTTGGGCATTACATAGTACGGTCTGTACATTGAACAAAGATGACATTCTGTTCTCCATAGCTAGGGCTTTTTAAGTTTCATAATCTCAGTAATACCAATAGTACGGTGCGTTAATTCAATGCAGTATCCAAGTAAAATAACCGTTTTACAGCGCAAAGCCTTCTGTACAAAATTTTCTCCTAGGGGTGCAAGGGTGGCGCAGTGATGAGAGCACTCGGCGAACCAAATTTCGGCTTCGAATCCATATGTGGGTTGAGTTTGTTGGTGGTTTTCCCCTTTGCTCCCAGAGGTTTTTCTGCGCGAACTCTGGTTTTACCCGCTCATCAAAAGCCAACAATTCCAATTTTCAATTCGATCTGGAACACACGGACACGCTTAAACAAGTTTTTAAGAATCCCTCGCCCCTTTTGGAGTTCATGATTTTTACTTTAAAAATGCCCACGAACGTTAGCTATAATAGAAACTGTCTGCTTTAATAAGTAAATAAACCTACCCATTACAAAAACCACAGGAAAAAGGACACATTTTCCTTAATTGTTTTATAGTGTGTAAGGGTGATGGGTGATTGCACATTCCTCTCTTTGCATAATCCCTGCACTCTGGTATCATATCACGGCACTGATCTGTTAGTAGATGGATTGCATAAAATTTTTTAATAATAATTATAATAATAATAATTTATAAATTTACTATAGCGCCTTTTAACATTTAAATGATCAAAAGCTCTTTACAGTCATACTAATTTATTTTTATAAAATGAATCTATGATAGATAAAACCGATAGAAGGCAAAAATGCAGATAAAAATACATCAATAAAATACATTAATTAATAAATAGGCCATTTCCGAGTTCCAAACAATCTCACTTTCAAAGCGAGGCTAAGTGCGAAGCCATTGATATGAAAATGATTTTCAATTATTATGCAAATAAAACTCATTTTCACAACAAAGGTTTCGCACTTAGCCTCGTTTTGAAAGTGACATTTTTTGGAACTCGGAAATGGCCTATTGAACGAGTTGAACAAAGAATAAACTGTCTCAAGGAAGGTTTTGACCTTACTTGAAAGGGCACTTCGGCACTTTAAGGTTTTGAAGTCTCTGTGGCAACCAAGTACGACCAGTCAAGATCAGTCAAGTGAAAAAGGAACCGTTCACACACAAGTTAGTCTTAAGTGCAATTGCAACCTAATGTAGGGGCGGCAGCGGAAAACGACCTAGCGCCTAACAGGTCCTAATGCTAACTAAATCGCTGATGTAGCTAGGTGACATGCCCTGAATGGCTTTAAAAGTAATAATTAAAATTTTAAAATAGCTACGATTAAACACTGGCAATCAATGAAGATTAAAGAGAACTGACGAGATACGGTCGTACTTCCTAGTGTTGGAAATAAGTCTTGCCGCGGTGTTCTGGACACGTTGTAGCTTACAAAATCTGATATTTGGACAGCCCATAAACTAAACTATTACAGTAATCTGGTCTTTAGGTCAAAAAAGCATAAAATAAAGTCTGAAGGCATTCCTTTGACCAAAATTTTGAAATTCGACGGATGTTGTGAATATGATAGAAACAGGCTTTACATATTTGGTTAATATGATTGTTGATATGAATTTAAGAATCAGTGTCGGTTATAAAACCGAAATTTCTTATCATTATCTTTATTATTTTCTAAAATACGGGGCAAGAAATTCACGTGCAAAGGGTGTATTGATCTTTTACAGGTAAAAATTTTCCTCAAATAGAAATGAAAGTTTCTCTTTTTTACAAAACAAGGTAACGAAAACAGGAAGGCGTATGGGCAAAAGCTTTGATTTTAATTAAGCAATAATTTTTCATTCTTCAACTACAAGAGAGCTTTTGTGAATTTTTATATTATAAACACTTTAACGCTTTTAACGGGTTTTCTCAGTTAAACCCGCATTATTAAGGTAATTCAGTTATTTACTCAAAGCACCTATCATACATTATGTAAATAGACTCTCTTGTGGATGTAGAAAGGCTGGAAGGAGGTTGCTTCTTCCTCAAAATCAGAAGGCGTGTTAATTCATAGGTTTATTTTTTCTTATTGCTAAAGTGAACTCACAAGCCACATCAACATGTGGAATGAGTCGGTACAGATTACGCCGATTGCCAAGAAAGTTAAACAAACCCAATTACTTTCATACTGAAAACCCCGCAGCAAAAATTTTAACTTTGCTTTCCATCACTGTGCGAAGCCTATTCAACAATACAACCGGTCACCGTCTCCTACTTGTAGCATTTTACTCACCTATGAATATAGGCGGTCCTCTAAGGGGGTGGTCCACGATAATTGGTCCGTGTGGTAAAACTGGTCTAGCTGGTAGAATTGGCCGTAATCGCTCTTGGTGTGGAAAACACGGTGGATGGCACGGTCCTGTAACCTGCGGAGGTGCTATGTAAGGCCCTTGAATGGGCCTTGTAATGGGAGGCGCTGGAATTCGGCATGGCGGGTAACAGGGCCTCCGGATTCTTGGACGACGTAAGCAATGCGGTCGACGGCACGGGCAAGGTGGTTTTGTACAAGGTAAGCAGATTGGAAGACATACCATAGGACAAGGCGATGGAGGTTCTTTAGGGGGAGGCGGGGGAGGGGGTGGTGGTGGGGGTGACGAGCAACAACTACAGCAAACACAGGCTAAAAATTAAAATAAATGAAAGATAGATTAAATTAATAAAATATATTTATTGTGAAAATATACATCTAGGATAAGATTTCGAAATGCTTAGCCTGTCCAAAACTGATGAGGTTTCGACTGATTACAAGGCATGCTATGAAATGAATTTTCATGTGCGACCAAGCTCCCATAAGTGACCACCTACCCTATAGTTGAAGTTTCTCGAAAACAACTACCTCTCATGGGCCTCCGAACCACTGCTTGTGGCGACCGTTTTATAATTTCTATTGTTTTCAACCTCTCTTGTGAGCGACCGCTTGAAGCATGGTTTAATCTCTATGTCTGCTGTTTGTA
>JBBMOI010000014.1:2880000-2890000 GCA_038088405.1 Porites divaricata | reverse complement strand
TGACAATAAACATTGGGTCTATTGGTCCATGCTTTACCGAGGTGTACACCTAAATTGCCGAGTATAAAACTGGCCCTGATATTATCGTTTTGCGCACGGCATTTTCGTAGCGGTAATGGCAGCAAGCATAAAGCAACAAGTTGAATATCAAGTTATATTTTTCAATAAAATGCCGCAATAAAAGATGGTTTTCTACTTTAATTTTTCGTGGAACATGCAAAGGAACGAGGCAAATATATACATAGCGAGACAATTTGCACCTGTCCAATAGTTGCTGTTTGATTCAATTTAATTCTGTATTTTACAAGGCATTAAAACACGTTACATACGAAAAGAAGAAGAAAATGGGTATTAGTAATCCCACAGGGTGAAATAAGGTGTTTCCGAAGTTCGGAAAAGTTGCGGAAACCTGATAGTTCAAAATTCCTTTGCGTTTCCTCAGGACGGTTTCGACGAGAAACTTTTAAGTTGGAAGCATTGTTTCCATTGCGTTTCCGCAAGCGGTTTTGTACTAAAATTTGCTGGTTTTTAATCCCTGATTTCTCAGATAATTCCTCGCGTGGCACCGAGCGAAGTGAATTTATAATCTCATCGCGCTCGAAGCGTGCGCTAGGTCCTAGCGAGCTGCAAACTCGCAGCTCTCATCTTTACTTGAATATATCCGATGGTACCCACCATGACGTCATACAGTAGTTTAACTTTACGGCAAATTTCTGTTTCTAGGCAACATTCGACTGAAAGCTATTTCGAATTCCCATCAATGACCAAAGTATTCAAGAAGAGCTGTCTTTTCATCGTCTGCGAAACAATTCTTACTAGCGGTGAATCTCAAGCATTTCTCATGCAAGCACTAGAACGCCGCATTGACAATCCTCGCAGGGGAAGATTTGACACCAAAAAATCCTTTGGAGAGAGAACGCTGACTTGCAGTTCAGCGGCGCAAGCAAAGATTGAGACGGCAGCAACAAACAGCGGAGCAGAGGGAACATCACTTAATGAATTTCGAATGCTAAAGTACTTTAAGAGCAAATGGAAGCGATTTTGGATAATTAGCCTTAACATATGAGCGAGCGTCTCTGTAACAAAACACGTTTTGC
Organism: Porites divaricata; assembly: GCA_038088405.1. Lineage (NCBI taxonomy): Eukaryota > Metazoa > Cnidaria > Anthozoa > Scleractinia > Poritidae > Porites > Porites divaricata. The sequence goes on along the minus strand of JBBMOI010000014.1, from coordinate 2,888,903 downwards.
TCGCAGACGAGTTTATACCGTGTCGGCCTAGACTGTTTGGTTTCCATTCTTTACATGTAAAGGCGATGAAATGCATTTACGTTGGGTTTTCACTGTCCAAACTGCAGTCATTCTTCTGAAAAATATCTTTGAATTCACGTTTAATAAGGCTCGAAGGTTACAAAAATAAAAAGCTTTTTCTCGTTACTTCTTTTCTTTCCTTTTCTTCCTTTTTTTCTTTTCGTTTAGTTTTCATTTTAGCTGTAACAGTTTTGTTTTGTTTCTATATATAACTTACAATCTTTAGATTTACAAATTTTCTTCTCGGCTTTACTTTCCGTTCCCCAGATGTCCTTTGCGAGGTCCTGCGATTTACGTATTTCTAGTAAAATTTGTTTTAACTGTACTGATTACCCTTCATGCAAGATGAGGAATCATTGCATTGATGTAAAATATTCGAAAGCACAGAGATAATCGCCCGCGCTGAACAGCCCCTCGTAAATACTGGAAAAGTGATAGATGACTGCCTCTGTCTTCCTTATCTAAGAGATTCAAAGATATGTTATTCAAATTATTAGCGCTCCAAGCATTGAAGCATAATTTGGAACAATTTAGAAACAGCAAATTGAAATGATTTTTTTACACGCTTGCTTGCACGCATTTTTGCCTCGCTCTGGAGGCGAGTTGAATCTTACGAGCATGCGTGCCCCGTTTGCACGTTGAATTTTGAATTGGGCGCCTTTTTGAACAGTTCGCCTTCCAATTTCGGTGTATGACATTTGCAGACTGCAGACTGCAGACTGCAGACCGCAGACCGCAGACCGCAGACTGCAGACCACAGATTGCAGATTGTAAATTAAAAGACACCAAAAATCTTCCTAATAAAGGTTACACCATCAAAAATATACCATCGTGTGAAAGTGAGAAAGTAGCTTGGGAACAAGGTTGATGTTTTTGCGCAAAGTTATATTGGCCTCATTTTCAAGATGCTGTTGGCTATTCTTCACCGACGCGACTCTTTATTGACTCACCCGGCATATCACTAATTGCGTTGATTCTTTATTCTTCTTTGATTATTGTGAATTGATAATGACAAGTAGCAGTGCCCATTAATGCCTGTCTAAATAGTTAGTCTTCTGTATAAAAAGTATTTAGATTGCGAGCACTTCGTGCTCACTACAGTTACGTCTACAAAAACAACTAGGATAGATCACGGACATTTAACACCTTTTAAATGACGTATTTCTAAACCGAACAGATCCTACCTGGACTCGACCAATTACCGGAAGTGCATTTTGAATTTCTAAATAGGCAAATGGCTTTTTTAACAGGCCAATCGTTGCTCATGCTGAAATCCTAGTACACCGTTGGGGCCCCCGTAGAATAAGGATTCCGGCACTGTTTCACAGACAGACTTATATAACCAGAGTTTAGTTTCGTCTGTGGTGCAGGTTAAATTGCTAGCCTGTTGCTATGGATTAATGAGCGAGTTTGTGACATCGGCAGACATTATTCTGCTCTAATTCAATACGAGACGAACAGCCAACAACTCCTTCAGGAATCAGGTCGGTGTAATTTGCGTGAAAAAACTTCGCTTCTAGGTATTACATGTACTTCTCGGAACAAGGTAATGTTGATGATGATGACGCCACCTTGATTACGATACTTTTTGGTTCATTCAGTTTACAGTCTTGCTGCCTCATGCAGTCTGCAGTCTGCTGTCTGCAGTCTGCGGTCTACAGTCTGTAGTCTGCAGTCTGCAAATGTCATACACCGTTCAAATTTGGTGGTTTGTACATGTAGGGCCGTTGTTTTTGTGAAGACGAGCAAGGAGAGTGTGATAGATTGCGGAGACAAACTGCAGGGCGGAATAATAGTTCGAAAACCTATTTAAATGAAACGCCAAATCCCATGGAAGGGGTGGTGAAGGAGTTCAGTTTTGGCGACTCGAATGCACACTGACTGTTTCAACAAGAGAAGAAAAAACGCCTAACAGTGGATCCTTGTTGCTTCGTAAGTACATTTTTAAGCTGATACTGAATCTTGTTTAAATACATAGAAGTATATTTAAGTCTTTGTAACGGCTTTGGGAGCATTTCAGCCGTGTCGATCGCAAAAATCGTTTCACATGTGATCTTATATGAGCTTACAAGTTTCATTCGACAGCGAGTTGCTTTCTACAGTTCTGACCCTTGTATGTTGCCTGTAGTTTCTTTAATAACATATAAAGCACGTTTTTGTGAGGTTTCTTTTGCAATAAAGACATAGATGCTGCTGTACCGAAAAAGAATTTTGCTGTATATTCTAATGCACATTTTAATGGCGATGATGGCAGCCCTAAAATGTCGCATCCCGAATGGGGAAACGGAATCACGGAACGGACTGCGGAATCAACTATCAATGACAGAAAAATATTATATAAAAATTCCTTGACACTGAAATGTACAAAACATTCCACTCCAATTTCTGAGATGTGTAGATGTTTTTCGACAAGGATACACCTGTACAAAAATATTTGATGTTCAATTTTTTTTGCATACAATGTGCATTTCCTTACTAGATTCAAAACAACATATGCAACTTGCAAGGACCAATGGGAACTGTTAAGAACTGAAATAAATGTAGTGCTTCTTACGAGACTTGTAGGGTTAAAAGGAACCTTTTCTCATTGTGTACATGCAAAATAACAAGTTTAATATGATGATACAGAAAGGTTTTGAAAGTCACAAGGTTTTAAATCAGGGATATCATTTCCTTACACTTCAATTTGTCGTTAACCTTCGAACACAAGGATAACAGCTTTATTCAAGGGCAAAGCAGCCTTCATTGACACAAGTAAGACGCCCATCCTTGAGTGGGAAGTCGCAACTCTATTTATCCATCTTTGAGTGGACGAAGTAGTACTTGTGTCAATGATATGAGGGCGGATTTTTGTAGATTTCGCTCAGTAATGGTTGTTGTTCTATTAAATGCCAGTTTTTCATGAGAATTTGCTTTAGGTCAAGCACTGATGGTTGATATTGTGTGACAGAAGGCAAGATTCGTAGGTTTCTCTTTTATTTCTGTTGAAGGGCTAGTTTCCTGTCTTATTAACCTCTGAAAGGATAGTGTTAATGACATCCTCTGGGTAACCTCTCTGTAGCAGGTGTGATATGATTTGAAGTTTGTAATTTTCTCTTCAAACATTATTTTAGAAGAGTTTGTTCTGAGAAGTCTTACGTGTATATTGAAATGTCTCAGTTGGTTTAAAATGAATCCGCACATCAAGGATTGCGTCTCTTTCGAATCTTGCGCCTTTGTAGATAAAGTGCTTGTGTCAATGATATAAGGGATGCGTTTCCGCTATTCCATAGAAACTGAAACATGACGTATACACGTGTTTCCCGCAACGGTTAGTTACAATTCCGTCTGCGGATATTCAGTTTTCCGTGAGGTAACCGTTACAAAAACGGAATCTCCTTTTTTAAACCTATTTCATTTGGCTAAGAGAAGATAAAGTACATATATGTACAGTGTCAAAGTAGCTTGAACATTCTAGTTGGACACAGTCACATAAATGGTAACAAAAAGATGACAAAACAACTCAAATGACATCAGTGGTGGAGCATGCAGAGAAGTAAGAACAAGTTTGAATGATTAAAAGTTAGTATTTTCATTCTTTCTTAAACTTATTAATAGAAATGTAAGTGGCGTACAGTTTCCCCCAGGTTTTTGAACCAAAAAAATTAAAAGACGTTTTACCTACATTGGTGGATAATCTTGGACTACAAGGGTACGTCTTTTCAACGTTCATACTCACTTTCAGGACAACAACAGCACCCGCCAGGAGAACAATCGTTTTGTTGAAGAGGTGGTCCAATACTGCCATCATTCAACTTCTTGTAACTAAGGCTCAACATATAGTGGCCTGTCTGATTTTGCGCCTCCGCTGATTTGTCTGGATATATTCTTATAATTGTCTCTTGGTTTTTATTGGAGATTTGGGGAAGAAGTAATTTAGCAACTTTCATTGGCATGTTTATACGGTAAGTACTTCGTCTTGACGCTTGGGAACTCCCCTGGTAGTAAGTACCATGTTTTTGACGCCACGTCTTATGCATTGGTGTTTTCTCTGAAGAATAAAAGTATTGTCGTGGCATATTTTAAGTGTCAATTCAATTAACACCACATATATCTTTCTTAGTCTTCTTCGTCTTTAAAAGTTTCGTTGGATAATATCTTTTCTATATCGTGCATCAATGAAACCACTTGCAAGCGAAGCTAAATAAATATTTTTGTCAATGACAACCTTTAATTTCTGGGAGTGCTGGAAGTAAAATCTGTATTCGCATCTCACAAACACCGAGATAGAGAAACATATAAGTCAAAACTTAGCACTTTTCTCTCATTAAATATTTAACATAACTTCGTTTAAAACAATTATCACTACTGGATAGAGAAATATAAATGTGACTCAATCACACAAATAAAGGTTAATTACCTGATTTCAGTTTCAGAGCAGCAGAGTCTTGTATCCATAATAAAAGCAGGCAAAGATAAATAATTTTTGTTAGACACATTACTGCATCAGCATATAGAGAATCTGTCGATGAAGTGCGGCATCAAAAACGATTTTCCGTAATTCCATTCCTTAAAGGTACATCTTTCAACTCTGTTGTTCTTGTTGTCAGACGCTCACCCACGAAAAAAATATATTAATTGGTTTTATCCCGCCGTATATTATATACAATACAATTTTGAATATCCGTGATTGTTTTGCTAAGAAAAGGCGGCCACCTTGACGGAAACAAATGAATTAAAAATTAGGTTGAAAGGTCGCTCAAGTCTAAAGCTTGCTGCAGGTCCTTTCTTTCGGAAAAGCTTCAAATTTATCGCTTGCTTGGTTTAAAATCCAAATCCAATCAACAAGAAAAGGAATTACCTAATTGATCTTCCCGCAAACCGTCGTTCAGTGATTTACAGTCAGTGACTATCTGTTCTACACACGACGCAACGCAAACCACATAGGCTAATGTATAGTAGTTTATTCCATTTAGAATCTCCGAGGGTCTCTAAGTGAGATATTGAAGCTGTAAACGCTGCAAAAGAAGAACAATGGGCCTAGAGACAGCGAATTATTGATAAGTGAGTACAGATAAAAGTTTAAGTGTTTAGAGAATGTGACTCTTTCAAACAAAACTATCCATCAGTTAGAATCGTCTCTCAAAGACGTCAATTAAACAATTTGTGTGAAATCATTTGGGACTGTTCACCGCTAAACAAGTCCTTTGATCATACCTTTTTCCCACCGTTTGAGCGGAAGGCAAAAGGCAACTGAACCGTTGGTCGAAGGCGAAAGAAATGACTTTGAAATGCGAAGCTTTTCGAACGAGGCACTAAATGACGAAAAAGGGATTTTTTCTTATTTTTACCACACTAAGCAACGCTATATAAGATAACTTGGAAGCCCACGAGCCCTCCAATCAGCGGTCGTTGCTTTTCAAAGTAAAAGCGATACAAATTGGTGAACGAAGGATGCAATCGAAAGGATTGTCTAGCGGTGAACCCTTAAAAATTTGAATTCACAAGAATATCAAAAGGAGAAGATTGAAACAGCTTGAACAGGCAATCAAAGAGGTAACGAACTGTCCTAGGCCTGATTAACAAATTTTAGCCTACAAGTGTGTCACGCCGTAAAACAAGAGAAGCTTACCTCATTGAAATGCACTTTATCAAACACTTTTTAGTTTATCATTAAACCCTTTTGTGAATTTAAAAAACTCAAATCTTAGAATCCGTTACGGTATTTTCTTTCAGTGTATATAGCTCTGGCCCTGAAGAAGGCTAATTTTGTTACCCGAAATATTGACCTCAAATAAATCAGCCCTTTGCCGTATTGCCAGCCTTGCATTCAGATTTGTTTTAATTCCCACTTTAAGTGACGTCTGACATTAGCATCTTTAAATTAGAGATCCGGCAAGAAAGACCCAGTCGGTTTTATTTATACGTTGAGTGCTCCTCTGTATTCAAGGATTTTTACTTCAGGCATGTGTGTCTATAAAATTTAATGCATAGTCCCAAATAGGAAATTTTAAAAATCAAAGTATGATTCTTGTTCTATATAGTTCTAGTTTCTGCCACTGTTTGGTTTACGTTGTTGACGTGTTAAATTGGGGACAACAGTTTTCTTTATCCATACCCCTTCTGATAAGTAGTCTTTATCCCTGCAATGAAAAGAAAGATGCAGGCTGCCTGAGTTATGTAACTAAACCGAAAAAATCAAAGGCGCAGAATATTCTAGCCGGCCGTACGTCACACACGAAACTAAACTCTATTTAAGTCCAGGATCGTTATTGAGGACGCGGTGGTCAACTATTGGACAAATTTCCTCCTCCCATATTAACAGTCCCAGAAGTCTTTGCGATAGTAAACTCTGTTCAGTTTAATTCTTACTGCTAAGGTGACGAACCCTTAGGAAATCGGCTCTCGTTATGTTACCTTCCCAGGGACTCTACAATAAAAATGATGGGGTGCTCGAAAGACCTTTATTTAACAGCTAACAAATTGTACTCTTGCTGGCTATGCTCACTGCTGTGAAATCTGAAACACTTGCCGTCAGGGTTTTTGTGGCATCTGTTGGAGGGCTTTTACCGGTAAATTCCGAAAATAAGCCTCTCCATGTATAAGCCCCTCCAAATACGTGTATAAGCCTCCCAATACGGTAACGCAAAAAAACCCTACGTTAAATCGCCCCTCCAAATTTAAGTCCCCCGGGGGCTTGTACTTGGAAAATTGCCCTCAGATACAAAGTATAACAAAGCAAAAACGGTAAATTTACTTCCAACTATAAGGCTAGCCTAATCGATTTTGAAAGGCAAATTTCCCTCCGTAGATAAGCCCCTCCGAATATAAGCCCCTCCAAAAATAAGCCCCTCAAAAAGGGCCTTTGAAAAATATAAGCTCCGGGACATATTTTCGGATTTTTACGGTATTTTGCTAAGCCCAAAAATGGCAGGAATCAGTTTAACACCTAACTCATCTTTCACACAGTATTGGCGCCCATTAATGGTGAAAATAAATTTCACCTCCTTAGTGTTCAAAACTCAAAAATAGTGGCGAGGGCAGGCCGGGGAGAACTTCACTTCAGGATTGTGATAAATTAGAAGCTACTTTTGTTAAATCACTGCACATCAGAAAACCATCGAACTTACGTTTTGCAGAGACCGCAGCTTTTTTTGCACATTTTCATTAAATAATCATGACTGTAGCCAATTGCTGGACCATCACAATACCCACTGATTCCAATATATCCAGAACACGCTGGATCATAATCTACACAGGCAGCTGAGAAATAATAAATATTAAACAACAATAAAACAAATGTATGCCCATACATAACACTAAAAGTAAGATTTTTTAGACAAAACCCATCAGGGTGGAGGGGATGAAGCCACGCTCAACACTCTGATAGACACAGAGTTCCAACAATGATGAACTGATCGAGGTCACAGGGATAAATTACGTTTTTTTGCATACTGATTGTGAAAAGGCTTCAAATGATAACATAAGAAAATAAGTGCAAAAACGACAGAATAGGGCAGAACTAGGAGTTTCAATTTGAAAGTAAGTGCTGGCGTCAGGTCTGGAAGACAATACAGAAGCTTACAGAGAATACAGTTTGAAAATATATAAAGTGAAGATGTATAAAATGGAAAAGTCTTTGGAGTAAATTTCCAGCCTGCATAACAGGCGCTTTATGAGCCAAGCTTGTTGCAGGCTAATTTCCAAAGTGCAAGCAGATGATCTGGTTGATAAACGAGGCCTAAGTTTTCAGTAATTGCTCGTTTATATTTTTAAGATTTCATTATTTTCCTATGGAAATAATTTCATCGAGATCAAAAACAGTTAAGTGATGAATCCCGAGGAAGATATGTTGTTTTTATGTGTTAGCTGCTCTACTAGGTTAACAATTTTTTCCCGATTCGCGAATTAAAGTGCGAAGATATCGACGCATGGATATTAACAGGTTTAATGGGGTACTCGAGAACCTCAAGTTTTCTTTTGACTTAAAGGTTTAAAAACAATTGGACCCGACGGTAGCTTGCGTAGCAGGCGCTTGCCAAATAATTTGACAGTTGAATGGTTAGCCAAGGGTTAGTTTCAAAGAGCGATACACATTTTGGTCAAATTATCAGCTGAATTATTTACCTCGACTGGCAGAGATTTTGTCACAACGATCAAATTTAACGCCTCAAAGGGCGAAGAATAATATGATTAATTGCATGGTGGAACCGAAGTTGCTTTAGACGCAAAGCTGGTTTGTTTCGCACCTTTCTTATCTTTCCTGCCAAGACCACGGAACTTTTGCCTATGGCACATCACTTCTGCTGAATGAACTATCTTCATGGAGGAAGATTTGATCGATATCTTAGCATCTTCATTAAAAAAGAGCAGCCAAACACTATAAATCTCTCTTCTTCCCCTAGATTCATCACTCAGGGGCACCCGACGAGAATATAGTTCAAAACCACTTAAACATAGCATTGTTGAACGTATTTTAGTGTTTAAACGGTACATTTAGGCATAATTTTATCCCCTAAAATTTTTCCATCCGTTCGGATTTCCTAGCTGAAAGCCTAGTGATCCGAAAATTATTGAGATCAAAAACTTACCTTTTCGAAAATTTCAGCCAGAAAAAAAGGCTCCCAAAAATTTTAGGTGACCTTTTTAGGGTAAAAATCCGTTTAAAATGGGCAGTTATACCATTTTTTAGATGTCCGAAAATCCTAGGAGAGGCAGGCAAGCAAGAAATTTTACAACAACTTTTCCGAAAATTCTAGTTCTCAGATCGTTTTCCGAACAGATATTTTCCAAAAATTGACGTTGGGTGCCCCTGATCACTAACACGCACTGGATCGAGACCTTGATGACTACCTCCTCAAGTA
>JBBMOI010000014.1:2805000-2875000 GCA_038088405.1 Porites divaricata | reverse complement strand
CCGTCGACGAACAAGCAGTGGCAAAGTGCGGCATGATTCTTTAAGCAAATTCAGGCCATTTTTTTTTTTTTTTTGGGGGGGGGGGGGGGTTGGTATTGTTAATTGAAAATCGATTTTTGTTTATTAAATGTAAAGAACGCTTAACTGATTGTACATGCGCATTAATGTTTGTCTTACCCATTCTAAAGCAGTTCAGGAACGCTATTGAATTGCAAAGAATGTCACAAAAATGAATAGCGTTTGCACTTAAATGTTTGTCTATTGTCCCTAATGATTTTCAAGGTAATATTAATGACTCGCATGTTGGTGTTAATGAAAACATATTTTTCTCTTTTGTATGTCGAATGACGCAAATGAATGCCCAAAAATGTTATTGAATGTTGATTAAAATGCAAGAAAATTGTTATTGAATCTGATTTATGGGCAAATGTTGGCTTTTTCGCGCTAATCAATGTATCTTCGCGCTGTTGGTCGAAGATTCTCGCAAATGAATGCGTATTTTCTCGTAATGAACAGCAAAAGGTGTAAAGAACAGAAAATTCGTAGGATCTAGATGCATTTTGACATGGTGCATTTATGTCTGACATAGGGCTTATAACTTGCCCTTCCTGTGACTTAAAAGTGCTCACGAACCTTTCTTCAGTCGATCTGCCAGTTCCCTGCCTGGAGAAGAGGGTGGCTTTAATGTTTGTATTAAGACTGAGTTATCACACAAGGGTGGACTACCAATGCTGCAAAGTTCGGCTTTCTTGACTTTAGGACAGGCACCCGCGGCTATTATTTTTACCCTTTCCTCCCTCAGATCTTTAGCAGGCTGGATGACGTCATCAAGCGATTTACTGCACAATATATGTAAAAGAACACGTGAAACAGCACCTGTTCTTCCAGTTTTATCATAGATGTCAGTTTTGACCGTTTTAAGAGCTTTACCAGCCACGTTATCCCCATTCGGTTTTTTAACTGAGTCTAACGCCTCCTTAATTTTACTGCTGTTGTAGATGCCATTCAGATTTACAACTATCTTTGTTTCAGCAGCGTAAACTGCAACTGCTACGTGCGTCCTGTTCACTGATACTGGAAACCGAGTTAAAATGTCTTTCACAATGTAAAACATTGTGCTGAAAAGAGAGTTATTCACTGCATCAGAGCCCTCAACCAAGAATACTAAATCAATAGCAGCCATTCTGGGCTGGTTTCCGCCTTGTCTACTGCTGTCCACTGGTGAGACGCTTGACGAAGGTTTGCTGCTATTTTGTGGTTGAGCCTGGGATGGTCCTGCGGACGAAGAAAAAAACTAAACTTAGCTTCAGCCTTAAACTATTACATAGTGATCGCTGCTAAACTTAACTGACTAACTTAGCAATGTGAGTACAATTCGAAAGCACTATGCAATTCTCTTAGCATCTGAGAGAATTGTTGATATAAGAAAATACAGAATTCCAAATACTAATTGCAACCTAGTCTGCTACACAGCCGTTCTTCGGGAGGAGCGTGTCGTGACGATACGAAGAACGGCAGTGAAGTAGACTAACCGCAACCTCGCAGAAAATCCAGTTATAGGAAGCGGATTACAATTTGTTTTATCAGGGTACTTACTGCTGGTGTTGTTACTGTTACATCCCTTCATTGACGGAGAACAAGCCAGCTCTTTGCTTATTTGGATGACTATCGTTTGCATAAAAAAAAAACAACGTCAATTTCTATGTAAATAAATAAATAAATGAATGATTAATAAAAAAAGAAGTGCTAGACAACTAGACTAGTTCCATAATTTTAATTAATCTTTTAGGTATATCATTTCTATGCTAGGCAATGTTAAGAGATTGTAAAGGAAAGGTCCGATTAAAGGAATTGCTGGAAACTGGTATAAATAACCGTTTATCTACAAAAGTAAAAACACATTCAAATGTTGCCAAGCACAGTTTTCTAGTTCTTCATATTGTTAGTTGTGATGTAGCAATTACGTTGAATAACTTCGAATTTAAACTGCTACCATTTCTGCTTAAAGATTTTTTGGGACTTTGTGGCCACAAAAGTTCACGTGACCTAATTTGCATAATACTGTTGTGATAAATAGTATAACTTTTGGAGAAATCGCGTGTTACACACAATTTACAGCTTTACTCTAAATAGTTACGAAATAGACCACCCCCTCAGTTTTCAATGAGAATAGCTTTTGACCCATGCCTTAATTTACTTGAGCATCTCATTACATTGCCGTTGTTGAACAACTGCTTTCAAAGAGCAATGTTCCATAGCTAAGTTAAATGTCATCAACTACTATGGAAAGGAAAAATTAAATAAACGAAATTTAACGTGAGTTCAGCGGAGATGTCCACGGAAAGAAAGCCAAATAATAATAAAAAAGAAACAACCTCTCTTTTGATTAAACACGGAAGAAAGAACAAATTTTGTAGATGAGTATTTCAAAGGGTCTTACATTGGTCTGCTTCATAGGTGTGTTGGTTACATTCGTAACGGTAATGAAGTGAATTTGGTGTTAAAATCTTGCTTTAAATAACTACTTGTGTCACATACCGCTTGTTAACTTTTCTAATAGAGCTTTCCTCGTAGACCCAGGGATGGGAAATCCGGGAGTTGATATAAAAAATTCAGACGCAGGATCGGTAACAAGCGTTTGAATTACACCAGACGTCCTTGTTGGCTGCGTATTAGTAAGATCAACTGTGTATACTAAAACGCCCGCCTCGTGAAGATTCCGAGAAGGCCTTGAAATATCATCAATCGACTTCCCAGCTAAAAGAACCACTAATATTTGCAAAACTCGTTTAACACCGGTTGTTGTAAAAATTGAGCGTGCGGTTTCCAGCCCCTTTCCATACGTGCAATCAGCGGTAGGCTGGTTAATATATGCTGACATTACGGCGCTTGGGTCTGATGGAGCACTTGTTAACTTTTGAAGAATTTGGGTACCATTGGCGACTGAGATAATGGCAATACGCTTTTTGCCAGGGACCAATGCCAGAGACTTGTGTAGGTCACTGATGAAATTCAGCTGTTGTTGAAAGCTATCGTTGGCAGATGTTTGGCAATCGCTTACAATGAAGGCTATATCCAAATACGAATCTGTAGGAATATGATAAGGCATCTATCAAATAGCACTCTTTAATAATACAGGGGCCTGCAAAAAGATATCACAGATTAGTATAATTACATCGATGACTATCGAAAATAGAGCGCTGTGATTGGCTAGGAGCTTCGCTTTATCCCGCTATAATCACCGCGCGGTGATTATAGCATTGAAGGCTAGCAGTTTTCAAAATGGCAGCCAGATTTTTTGATGTTTCGGGGTCGGAAATTGATCGATAATTTATATTCTCGAATAACCATCAATGTAATTATACTAAAACAAAAAAAAAAAACAAAAAAAAAAAAAATTATACTAAAACAATTAGTTGCCTCAGGCGACGTGAATATTGGCGATTAGTAAAATCCAACTAGTGGTCTATTATCAATGCTGCGTTCTGATTGGTGTAGCTACTACTAGGCTATATGTTATAGCCCACTAGTAGCGAAAAGCGCTGACTTGTTGGCGGCAAAAAAGGATTTTTTAACTAGCAAAAGTTGTTTTGTCTCGATATTTTTGACCAACTAGTTGGATTTTACTAAAACAATTATTCCTCTTGCCCTCATGGCCTCTGAGTCAATAGCCCATTCGGCCTTCGGCCTCATGGGCTATTGACTCAGAGCCCATTCGGGCTCGAGGAATAATTGTTAAATAGTCACCTCGACTTTGTCTCGGTGACTATTCGCCGATATTCACGTCGCCTGAGGCGACTAATTGTTAAATGTTCTTACCTCCTAGCTGAGCGCAGCGGGGAGAACGAGATTTTTCTATAGATGCAACTAAGAAAACGTACAAGAATTAATAAAGCCAACTCAAGTTAGAGCGATTTTCGTATGACCTTGAAATGAAAGGCACGAACAAAACAGAAACAACAAACTAACGGAAATAGAGCGATTTCATTGGTTTATCGAACGGATACAAACGCGCGTGGCTTTTGATTGGTTAAGCGAACGGTCAGGTGAAAAAACGTCCTGCCCGAGAACTTTCTAGAAATCAATCAACACTTCGCTTTGACGTCACGTCATACTGCAGTCACTGCAACACTATTGGCCAATTCAACAATGCCTTCGCCATATTAGGGATTTCTTGGCGGGAAAACGAAGAGTCCATGTTTTGATCTTTTCATCCATTGGCTGATAAAACAAGTAACAAACACTTGCCGAAACCATTTTTCAAGGTCATACCAAAGCCGCTCTAATACCTTTGTGTGAACTAAAGTTTGGCCTCGTCTGCTGAGCTGGGTTTGGTTGCCATGTGATCACAAAGTTGATTATTGTTGCATCCAACTAACGTATCGGGATCTCGGCAAAGGGGCAAACCCGGACAGCCCAGCTTATGCAACCAGAATTCAAATTTTGTTTACGAGTTAACTCGATAAGAAAAGCGCGCTTTGGAATTAATATCATCCTAAAAAGTTTTTGAATATCCGGTCGCGTCGAAGCAGTCAAATTAAAATACGTCTATAATCATAGGAAGTAACATTTAAAACGCATGAATATGATAAGACGCTTCAGAAAAAAAAAAAAAAAAAAGCAAACAAACAAGCAAACAAAGCATGATTATATAAGCGTGAGTGAAAATGGCCGGCAAAAGATGAAGCGACTAATGATATGGGCAAATTTAAGTATGCACTCGTACTTACTAGTTAGACATTGTACCTTTGAAATAAAAAAAATGCAAATGAACAACAGTGATACCCACTTTTCTTGATTTTATCTGCCATTTTCTGAGCGACTATGTTAGCCTCCGGAAATGTTTCACTCATAAGCAAGTACTCCGAACGAGGCTCACTGGAAGCCACATTCAAAGTTTGCGGACTAAAGGTAGTGGTGAGACCCAAGGCAAACATCAAGGTGCAATCCTTTTTTAGTTCATTTACTGCTCTTTCAATCTCATCATTAGGCGTCCCGGTCATTATAGTAAGAACCACACGAGGAACGGTCTGGCGCGAATTCGGGTCGAAGATTTGGGTTTTAATATCGCGGAAGGCGTTTCCTGCCATACTTGGACCAGAAAAGTAAGCTACATTATTAATGTTAATATCCATCTCCTGAGGATCGTAATGCGTGTTTAAATTGAAGGCAATTTGTGTTTCTACTCCAAAGAATGCGACTGCTACATGGACACCATTCTGTGAAACTCGGAAATTATGATAGGTGGATCGTACTATTTCTTTTATCCGTTCAAAGTCTGCAGGTTTTGTGTTTTTGCTTCTCTCCACAAGTACTACGAGATCAATAGCAGCTGAAAGAAAAATAATTCATTGTCTGCTTCGACTTATTAATGGTATTGCTATTAAACGCGTAACGCAATATTGAGTGAACAGTCTCCCTTGTGCACAGCTGTGGTTTACAAAAACCACGCTTCGAAGGTGAAGTAATTTTTGAAGATTGATAATTCAGTATTTTACTATAAGAGGTATGTGACCTTCTGCCGCAGAATGCAGCCAACTCAGAGGCTAGACTTTTGGCGGGACACACCTTCATTAAAGATGTCATCTTACCTCGGATTAGAACACGAGAACTAGTGTTGTTAAATTTCCAGGTAGCAAAATATTATGTTGTATTTCCTGAAAAAAGCTAATGAAAAACTTTATGTTCTAAATCAAACCATTTGCATATTAAACATCTTTCTAACCTCCTCTTGGTTGCTTATTCAACTGCTGCTGAATAGGAACTCGCCCTCCATCTACTGAAAAAAAAACTTACTATATAAATGTGATGTAGTAAAAGTAAATTAAAAGGCTCTATAATTATCGAAATACAGGCAAATTCGAAAGAAACAGAAATCAAGAATCAGAAAGTACTGGAATAAATTTCTGAGCTTTGCGGTAGTGGTAAACCTACAGTAACATTAATAGATTCATTTTGCTAAAAGCAAACTAATGAAAAGTAACTATAAAACATTTTAAACTACTGTATAAACTTTATTTTTCAATTGTTCTGCATAACTAATGAACTCAAAGAACCCAATCATCCATGTCAACATGAACATTATATCATGAAAATAACATTCTTGAGTAGACGTTTCCTATCATTTGATAACGTACCTTGTTGAACTTTAGCAATCTGCAATTTGTCTACTAGGTCCCGAGCTCCTCTTGGTAGGTTAATGATGTTATCCATCACTACATGTGTTTTTGTAGGTGTTGAAGCTATCTCACTGAGCTCACTGAAGTTTATCTTTTTCCCAACGCCAAGACAAAAGATTTCTACACCACTGTCTCTAAGTCGCCTAACAGGGTCAGAGAGGCTATCGCTTGATTCGCCGTGTACCAATATCACCAGGATCTGTCTGACCGCCTTTCTTGAACTGCTACTATATAACATTTCTTTGACAAGTGTGAGGCTTTGGCCAATGTTTGAATTTTGTGAAGCTCTTGGAAATTCGACGCTGCTAACAGACATGTCAAGGCTCTGCTTATCAAAGTATTTATCAAAACTGAAAATGATCTCAGGACTACTGGAAATAATACCGAGCGCCACATGGACGTCTTCTTGTGAAATGGGAAAAGTGCTGTAGATGTACTTAACAGTATCCAGGCTTTGCTTGAAGTCTGACTCCAATGCATTCCTTGAACCATCTACCAGGAAGCCAAGGTCTACCTGGACAGCTGAAGGTAACATTGAACACCTTTTCGTAATCTTCTTTCAATTTTTCTGAACTTCTTGGGCCCAGTTGTTCGAAGGTCGATTAGCGCTAACCCAGGGTTAAATTCTCTATTTTTTTTGTTTATCTTTCGTTCAAAAGCATTTTCCCGAATTATTTTCTCTATTCTTTTTAGAGCATCGGATCATCAAATTGAGGGCAAAAAGAATAAAACTAAATTTGCCTTTCAAGTTTTCATATCTGAATTGAAATTTCGCACTAACCCCAGGTTATCTTTATCCTGTTTTGAACAACCCGCCCTTGATTTTTAGAGACCTTTCACCGTGTTTATTCCTTTTTTTATTTTTCCTTGCCTCGTTCTTTTATCTTGTTAATTCAGTTGTTCCAGTTCAGTTTGTGTTTGTCTGTCGTATTTAGAATCTATATATAGTTTTCATTACTAAAAATTAAGCACCCAAAACGTATTCACCCATAATTAAGACTAATCAGACTTTTTAGAAATGACTACATGACTTGCTAGCTGCGATGAGGGACAAAATATGCAAACTTTAGGATCGCGTTTTCTTCGAAGTATATCGTTGCAAATTTCCATGTGTATGTGACGATGTATTGCCTTTTTCCCATTCCGTATCAGTATAATTAGACGAATAGAGAATAAGAAGTACTCTGTTTTTGAGCTTACCCCCATGGCCAGTGACGAAGAAGGCGAAGTTAACATGACGTACCTCTTTTTATCCTTGAAGCCAGATTTTCTCCTGCAGTTTCTCGGTACGATACACTTCCCACCATCACGTGATCCTTCACAGGGGAAGAAGCTACAATGTTGAGCTGGTTTTTGTTGACGTTAGCTTCTACTCCAACGCAAAAGATCGTTGTGTTAAGTCTCTTTAGCTCAGCTGATGGTTTTAGAAATTCATCTATAGATGTTCCCGCGGTCACTACAACAAGTACTTTGGGAGTCTCTGAACGTGTTTTTCCTTGAAAAAGCTCATTTTGTACAGCTGACAAGCCCTTTCCTAATGCGCTTTGCCCAGGAGACCCTACTATCCGATCAATTGCAGTGTCAAGAGATTGTCTGGTGGTATATTGGTCTAGGGAAACTGCTATTTGTGGGCGAGTGCTGTATGTCACTACTCCGACTCTGGTTTTGTCTTCGCCAATTTCAAAAGAAGCATAAATTGACTTGACAGAGTTCAATATATTCTGGAACTGATCTTGTCTCAGATTTTTTAAACTGACATCTAGGAGAAATCCAAGGTCCATTTTGAGACCTTAAGAATATAATAAGATATAATAAGATATTTCATTGATGAAAATGACTGGTGTCTGTAATATGGTTGCAATAAAATACAATATGGCTGGAATATTGTTTGAATAAATGTTTCCTGTATTCTTGATACCGTAGCCATTTAAGGGGGGGGGGGGGGGGGGGGGCTTAATAGCGACGGGGAGGCTTATTTAATTTAGAAACGACGATAGTATCAGTTCTCCATAAAGAACTAGAATACAAAGTGGAAAAACTTAAGTACAAGAAGACTGGAGATCATGCAGCCAAGGATCAGAATCAAATCCGAACTTGGTAGATAAAACATCCCGGATCAGTCCACACGAAGTTTCACAGTTGTGATTGACTATATACAGTCTATCATTTATCAGTGAAGAATAATTAGGAGAGGGGTGGCGGGCGTAATAGAGAGGGAGGGTTATTAACTTTCTTCCCTTGAAAAGGGGGGGGGGGGGGGTATTAGAAGGTGGGGGCTAGTTTGAGAGGGCGGCTTAATAGGGGATTTACGGTACTTATAATTCCACTTAAGAGGCAGTCTCTGTAAGATCCTCATATCGACTTTTGCCCACAAAATAGATTTCGCTCATAATTTTTCTGTAGACTTCTTTTAATAAGTATATAACAAATATCAAACTAGGTTGGAGAAATTCGCTTCCGTAAATTTTTTTTAACGAATTTTCTTTCGGCACCACATGAGGACCTGAGATGCTTGTGAAATATGCAAATTTTGTCAAAATTCAACCGATTGTTCCGGATAAAAGAGTGCGACCCAAAGCTTCCAATTTACTGGTTACTTTAATTGACCCTTTATCTTTAAAATAATACAAGTCAGAATCATCGACACCCTTTCGTTTAGAAAATCTGAGGAAACACACTTAGCCCCTTTGACCCATTTAGCGAAACATGCGATTTTAGCCAAATTCAGTGGATTAAATCTCAAAAGTGGCTCACACTTACTGGCTCTCCTGCATATCACTGTGTAGTTCAATCCTTCAGCTACTGAATCGTGTTAAAAGTTTTGGCGGCCACTCAGTTTCGGTCGAGCAGTGAGTGACGAAACTTGCCTTACTTGGCCATTTCGCCGACGTTTTGCCATCGCGAGGTTCAGAACGATTGTCAGAATAGAAAGCGAGAAATCGGGTATATGCCACTCGAAAATTGTCCATTCCTTAAAGACTGCATACTTTAAATCACTGTTTTCCATGTGGCTATGGTTCTAACCCAACGAAGATGGGGGAGAAGGCGGTGAACGTGAGCTTTGTAATTACTGTCCGCCATGTTTTTGTAGTGTTTGGGAACGTATTAAGGAATCCGGAATCCGGAATCCGGAATCCGGAATCGGGAATGCGGAATTCGCAACCCTTTTCCTTTCGTTATTTGTGGAAAATCATTTCGCATTTACAATATTTTTTATATCTCTTTTTTTTTTAATCATCAAATATTAAGCAGGAAGTCTCAGAAGTCTCCTTAGCCTGCTCTAGGTACTAGGGGAATTCGATCCCTATCCAAACTGTCGCTGCTGTTGAAAGATGTCTCAATTTAAATATTTTACTTCTCATTAAAGAACAGCTGAACAGTGCAGATCTGAAGTGTCAATATGTCATTTTAAAGTTATATTATTTTCCTCGCTCTCGCTATTTTTCCTCGTCTTTTCCTTTCTAAGTGCTTGATTTTCGGGATCAGTGAGAAACGAACCTTCTTGGCCTAATAATAATATTAGCAGTAAGTTGTTACTTCTTTGCACTCCAAGAAATGTGAATGTTTTTGAATAGCCTGAGAATGACTTTTCTGGAGTTTAGAACAAACCGCTGTTGAGATTGATTCAGGCTCACAAAGTTAATGGGGATGACTGTAAACAAGCTCTAGCATGTGATAGGGAACGCCCTCTTTCCCTCGTGCCGCTGCGCCCTTACTCCCGATGATGTCTCAGCTCTTATATACCGTGGGTTTTTAGCAAATTTTCTTTGCTGTGGAAAACATTTCAACAAACTGAATTGAAACATTAAGCCTCTCACATGAGGTCGCCTTCAAAAGGCAAGTAGGTGATTAGGCAAACAGTTTTTTTTTTTCACGTCATGCAAAAATCTAAAACTTGCTTAGTGGCCTGGCTATTCTCGCATGAAGTTCATTCGATGATACAACAGTAAGTCTGAAATGTTCAGTGTTCGAACACTGGAAAATTTTGCAAGAGGGCTGGGTAAATGCCCTTGACACCCTTTATGACTTATTCTTGATACTTAATAATCTTCTTTGTAAGGGTGAGAGTATAAATAAATACAACACGTTCTCACAGCTACGATAAATAGAATCTACCACATGGTTCGAATAAAGAGGGTTTCTTTAACTGAGCAGTTTATGATCTGCTTAATAGATAAATGCAGATCTCTATTTCTTACAAAAAGCAAATAAAACGGAATTGTCACAATTGCAATGAAATAAAATACAATTTAGATGTTCTAACATAACATAAAATGTTATATTATGTCATGTTAGAACATTAAGCCTAGCAGATAGTCAGGCTCTTCATTTGCTTTTAATGCATTCACAGAATGTTAATTGATTACTACAGCACAAATAAACCTTAGAAGTGAAAAAATGCAAATAAGCTTTTACATCAACCAGTTCCATTTATGAAATAATTCTACGTTCTTAGAAACAGTCTGTTTTTTTTTTATTCTGTACACTTTTCTTCACTTGGTTTCTTTTATTTGTATATATTTATTTTAGGAATGTCAGGGAAATTGTTTTAAAGCCTGTGGAAAAGTCACTTTGTAGTAAACAGCGGGTGACACGCGACTCCTCTGGCTACTTTACGTAGAAAACGAAGCAAAATTTGAATCTTCCTTACACTTAATTTATCCTTTTTCCCCATTTATTTTTGCCCAACGACTTCTTTAATAAAAAAAAGGACAGGGGTAAAAACAGAACAATTGAAGATACTTACTTGGCTTCACATGAACAAGGGTAACAAAAATCTCGCGGATTTCTTGAATGCGCTATT
Source organism: Porites divaricata (assembly GCA_038088405.1). Classification (NCBI taxonomy): domain Eukaryota; kingdom Metazoa; phylum Cnidaria; class Anthozoa; order Scleractinia; family Poritidae; genus Porites; species Porites divaricata. The sequence goes on along the minus strand of JBBMOI010000014.1, from coordinate 2,864,017 downwards.
TGCCAGTTAATTGGTTTTTTTACAGTGAGGGGCAATCTTTTTTCCTTCATGGCCAGGATAAGGATACGGACAGTTTTACCCGGCCGCCAGTATAACTATACCGAGACTGTGCTTACAGACAAGGCAAACCACCATCTTTTCTACTCATTCATGCGAACGATTAAACTTTCCCGCCCTTGCCAAAATTAGGTCATATTCGGTGATCTTCGTAGGTGAAAGGTTACAGCTTCTTAGAGGGTTCTTTACTTGGACAACGCACTTATTTAGAGGGAAAAAAATTGTCTTAACCGTGCGAGGAAGCACAAGCAATATTTGCCATTCCGGCAAAGGAACACTTCGCAGGTGCATGTGCCATTTTGGTTGTTTGCCAGTAGCGTAAACTGCGATTTAGGTGGTCAGTGGGCTGTGGATTGCTTTGAAGAAGTTTAAGTCTAAGTTTGTAATCTAAGCGGGGCAGCTGTGACGTGCTAAGTATCGCAACTTTCAACCCTCGGTTTCAGGCGAAACTGTCGAAACTGGATGACCGCTAAATATCTGAGAATGATTCAGTAGCTGAAGAATGGAACTATACATAGTTGTTTGCTGTTTTGACAACTTATTTTCTATAATTATTATTTTATGTAACAGCTGAGGACACGTTTGAATAGCAGCAAAAAGCTAAGCTCGATAGGGGTTCCTTAATGCCTTGATCAGCCAAGGTTTCTGAGACATTATGTTCAATATCCTGTTAAGTTAAAGATGAAATAATTATTGTAATGCGAATTGAGCTTCGGCTAACGAAAAAAAAAACTATAAAACTGTACAATACTGCTCCAACAGGTGACATTTGAAAGGGTTACGAATTCCGCATTCCGGGATCCGGAAACGGAAACGGAATACGGAATACGGAATCAAATATCAATGATAGAAAATTAAAGAATTTCACATTGCATAATTCAGTACAATCCAAAGAGAACTGTTTTAGTTTATATTCTTGTTAATGTGTCTTGATAAGGGTTTGCCGTAGTGTGGGTTATAGCACTGCAAGGCCGATGAAAGTAATTTTACGATTAATTTTTATTCACGAGTCTATGGGTTCGATAATACGGTTAAATATTGCCTTTGTAGATAAATGTCAAGAATAGTAGTAGTTGGCCTCAGACCACACCACGTGATTGTCCCCAACTGAATGCTCAACACATGACCGACCCGTGACATGACCACAATTCCGGTGTTTTAGCAATAAGTTCAACTTTTTCGCCAAGCTGAATACTGATGGAATTCTGGTGTACCAGTAATTGAGTTTACGTTGACGTCCGTATTTTTGTTGAAGAGGCTTATTAAACATGGTGCATTGTTTTGATGTAATCAGTTGCGGAATCAAGCAAATGCATGCACAATTCTCTGTTCTCTTTTGACTCCACAATGCCATGGTTCTCTTGACTAAGTTGTCTTGATAAATAAAGCTGAACGCTGTTGAAAACAACCCAGAAAAGACACTCAGGAAAAACTTGACGGCGACGCCTTTCAGTTATATAAACGACGCCTCTGTCAATTTAAAGTAAGTCTGTCTCCATATAACTTACCTTTTTCTTAAGGAACTAGTTTTTGCCATTGCCGTTTTTCTCCTCGCTTTGTTGTCCCATTGCCGGAAGTGGTATTTTCACCGGAATCGACTCCTCTAGTGATACAGCAGTCTCCTCTACTCAGGTAATTTATTCATTTATGTCTTTTTTTCACCTGTTTAGTTATTTTATTGTCATTGCTAACATTTTTTTTTTCAAATCGATCGTTTAGAACCTTCTTTCACGGATTCCGTATTCCGTTTCCGTTTCCGTGATTTCGTTTCCATGTTTTAGTGCTGCCGTTCCAGATTCCTTACGTTCCACAAACCATACAAAAACATGGCGGACAGTGAGTTCACGTTCTACCGTCTTCTACCCCTTCTTCGTTGGTTTAGAACCATAGCCACATGGAAAACAGTGATTTAAAGTACGCAGTCTTTAGGAATGGACAACTTTCGAGTGGCATTTACCCGATTTGTCGCTTTCTATTCTGACAATCCTTCTGGACTTCGCGATGAAGAAACGCCAGCGAAATGGCCAAGTAAGGCAAGTTTCGTCACTCACCCCTCGACTGAAACTGAATGGCCGCCAAAACTTTTAACACGATTCAGTAGCTGAAGGATTGAGCTACACAGTGATATGCAGGAGAGCCAGTAAGTGTGAGCCACTTTTGAGATTTAATCCACTGAATTTGGCTAAAATCGCATGTTTCGCTAAATGGGTCAAAGAGGCTAAGTGTGTTTCCTCAGATTTTCTGAACGAAAAGGTGTCGATGAATCTGACCTGTATTATTTTAAAGATGAAGGCTCAATTAAAGTAACCAGTAAATTGGAAGCTTTGGGTCGCACTCCTTTATCCGGAACAATCGGTTGAATTTTGACAGAATTCGCATATTTCACAAGCATCTCTGACCCTCATGTGGTGCCGAAAGAAAATTCGTTAAAAAAATTTTACGGAAGCGAATTTCTCCAATCTAGTTTGATATTTGTTATATACTTATTAAAAGAAGTCCACGGAAAAATTATGAGCGAAATCTATTTTGTGGGCAAAAGTCGATATGAGGATCTTACAGAGACTGGCTCTTAAGTAAATAATTACAACCTCATATGGTATTTCAGTCCCAGTCCTTTAGTGAGTAGAGCATTTCGGCAGATTACTAAGTCAGCCCAACTCTGCAATGACTGAACAGTTTTTGTTTTTGTTTTTTTGAAGAATAAAACGGACTCAGACCATCTCAAGGAATATAAAACAAAACCCTTACCTGCCGGTCCGAAAGGAACCACAGACTCAGCAAGAACTTAAAACAGAAAAAGCACTACTATTACCCGCGAAACAGCACCAACAGCAGAACCAAAAAACAGAATAACAAAACAAAAACAAAACCTGCCAAAACAAAACATGAAACGATTGCAACTTGGATCGATGGAAATAAAGAAAAAAAAACTGTAACAATCACGCCTACTAAAGTAGAATTCAAAATTCTAAGAATCTTATTAATTACTTTACCAATTATGAGTTAGAAAACATTACTAGTGTAATTGACATGTTTGTGTGTTGTAATAGGCATTGATCTTTAATATTTATTCAGTCGATGACCAAAGGAAATAAGTTCACTTTTTTTCTTTATCTTAGATCCAGGCCAATTCGGAAAAACAAGGGGGGAAAGGAACAGCAAGCAGATTTTTAAGTTTGCATAGGTAAACAGAAAAGGCACTAGTTGGCGAGAAAAGACAAGTGGGAAGGCGTCGTCCCCCATTGCATGTGTCTAACGCTCTACGCCCGCTTCGTGCTTCGATCGTCCGAAAAAAGGGAAAAATAACGTCTGCCTACAGGCTAACTTCCCCTGCCTCATCGCCTAATTAGTCTCGCTTGGTTAAGCAACGAGACTCATAATCTGCAACCCGTTTTTCTTCGTGTTTATGACACAAAAGTGGGTCATTGTGCCAGGTGTTCCTGGTGGAGAGCGTGGATACTGAGAATAGGAATCGTTGCGTGACCGAAGTCACGCATGTTTTGGGAAGAAAGCTTAGGAAAGATTAAATTTAGAGCTTTTTCCGAAACGTGTCGGTCCACGAATTCTATCGCTTGAAAGCGTTTATTACTTTGGAACACTACTGTGTGGTCGAAAAAAAAATAAGAATCTTTTTTAGCAAAACTGCGAGGGTCGGATGAGCATGCGGTTTATTTTCGGCGATGATTGAAATGACGTGAAATGTAAATCACTATTTTGATCTCTGGCAATAATGTTATTTCTCTGGAATCGAGGCTCTTGAATTTTCGTGTATTTATACACGCGTATAGCCTGCGACCGCAGATCAATTCAGAAATAAGTAAAAAGTAAACATCCTGAAGAATTATCAACATCGATAAAGTAGGAAGTTAAAAACCTTTAGCGAGTAAAACCTGTTTCGTGTAGAATTGATTGCCTCCTCATTCGACCTAATCTCCAAGCAAGCGAGACTGACCCCGCAGTAAGGGCGTTCTTGTTCTGTCATAATTAATCAACTATAAGAAGTTAAATGAGCCTGTTGGTCACACCTACCTTTTCTTATATTCTGCACCATTGGACTCAGTAGCTTATCTAAATTTTCTACAGTGGCTTGTGTTAAGTGCTCCACTTCTGGTGCAGTTACAATGTCTCGCAGTTGATTCATATCCACGTTGCTACCTATTCCAACAGCGAAAATACACACACCTTTATCTCTTAACGCACGTGAAGGCATTTTGGTATCATCGTTTGATTTTCCCGCCGCAAGGATCATTAATACTTGGCGTCCTCCTGGTCGGGCACTAACGTCAAACACGTTTTTCTTAGTAGCTATCAGACCTGTACTCAACGAGTTTTCCTCAAAACTTAGACTGGTTGTAGAAAGAACCTTTGCGTTAACACTTTGTGCGTCTTTGGTATCCGTGAGGTTCAAGACAACAGGCGAGGCTTTTCCAGATAACACTAGACCAATATGAGTTGCATCTTCTCCAATTGGAAAATTACTGTATATTTTCTTGATAAATATTTTTACAGCTTCAAATCCATTATTCAGCATGCTAGCTGGTCCATCCAGCAAGAAAACAAGGTCAAGCTTCTCATCTGTAGATCAAGATTAAGCAACACATGAACAGGGAGTACAGTTCCTTAACTATGTCCTGCAAATGGGAATAAGTCTCGCCACCAAAAATGAAATGTTTGTCACCACTTTCAAAACTCAATGTATAAAACTCAATGTTTGCGCCAAGGTGAAGTGTACCTGGTATAGAAGATTTGATGTAGCTAGGAAAAATCAGGTAACTTTTTTCTAAACCTTTTTAAACCTTTTAACTTAGCTGGTTGCGTTAGATTTTGCCAATGCAACTCTCAATAATTACCTTCTTTAGGCACTAGAGGTGGCGCTTGCGGCTGCCATTTGGATGGTCTTTCACTAGTCGGTCGACTGGTCAGGATTCCATTGACAGGCATCTTACTGCCACCACCAAACACAGGTCTAGATGGCGAGACAAGAGAATACGGAGGAGTTGAATTGGTGGGCGTAGTGGTTGGAGAAGGACGAACCTGGCCTGATTGAGGAGAGATAACAGCCGGTGGTATCCTTATCGGTGGTCCGGGTCCTGGATTTCTGGAAGACTGTCCTGGCTGACTAACATTTCGCTGAAATCTCCCTGATGAAAATATTGGCTCTTTTGGAGGGATGTAGGATGTTCGCGCTGATTTGATGAAAAAAAAAAAAAAAAAAAACGTGGTATTAATATCCTTTACCTTCATCCCTTGAAAATAGCCAAACAGTAACATCAGTTTTTTTAAATAGATTATTTCCTAATACGAGAACTATTCTTGTAAGCAGACAGCTCCAGATACGGACACCTTTTTCTCTTCCTTAGGATGTCCGCCTACGAGTGCTTCCACTGTAATAGTCAAATTCCTAAGTATCGAGGCTTTCCTCTCCCATTCGATGTCGAATTTCACGTTTTAGACTATAAACAATACAATGGAATCCCGTTAATACGGTCACCAATGGGCCAAAAACATTTGGCCGTAATAACGAGGTGACCGTATTATCGAGGTTTCCTTACAAGAAAATGTATGGTCGTTTTTGCCGGGCGGTCAAAAAAAATTGGGCCGTAATAACTAAGGTGACCGTATTACCGAGGTGGCCGTAAGGGTTCCACTATATTAATGCCTTTTTTTTTTGCCTAAGTGATCCTACCTTCCTCGATTTTATCAATAAGTGTTTGAGTGAGCGATGGCAGGTTGGAATAGCTGAGTACTGTAAAAATGTTATTCGAAGTTGGCTCAGAAGCTATTCCATCGAGCTGTGTTTCGTCATATTGATTTCCTACGCCAACGCAAAGCACATTAACATTATTGGCCTTGAGCATCTCTGCTCCAGTGAAAATATCATCTGTTGAGGTACTTCCAGTGATAAGAACTAGAATTCGCTTGTAGGAATCATGGTGTTTCATACCAAAGAGATGAGTCTTAGCTGAAATTAGAGCTTCCCCAATTAAGGCACTTTTTCCTCCTGGGAATGAGGCACTATCGATGGCCTTATTTGTTTCAGTTTTATCATCATATTCATTATCAAAGTCAAAAATTAATCTCGCTGTCTTGCCGAAGACCACGAGTCCAAGGTGAATACTGCTAAACTGAGTCCAGAATGCGCTATATATGCTCTTCATAAAGTCCAAAGCCAAACGATAGTTCTCCGCTCCTACTGTGTCTGTTCCGTCTATCAAAAAGCCAAGGTCTATCTTAGACTCTGAAACGGAAATATAGAAATATTATCGAAAGAATTTAATTTTTTAAATGTTAAATTAAGATTTAGCTATAAACACTGCTTTAAAATTGATTAATTGGCCTGTGAAGACCTTTTAACAATGGCGGACTCTTACCAACAATTCCTCCTTGTGACAGCAAGCTCTGCGATGGCGTCGGTGTTGGCTTTCCAGCAGATTCATCAACAACTTAAATCAAAAGAATATTTTAAAATATTCAAGACCGACATATTTTTGAAAACTGGGTTTTCAGTGAATTTTTTTGTCACCAAGAAATAGTTAACTAACTGATCAAAGGACTTGGTATTAACACAAGCCAAGAGACTACAGTGAGAAAGATTTTGGGCTCCTGTTTTAACATTATCATGATTTTAGTGCCCACACCTCATTATCAACCATTTGGGAGTGACATTTTACATTTTGGTTTTGACCATTTGAGTAAGATCATCAAAAATAGTTTCAATTCTCCTCCTCCCCTTCCTCCTCATCATCATCACCATCGTCATCGTCATCGTCGTCATCATCATCATCATCATCAACATCATCAGAAACAAATGTACTATCAACCTTTTAAAGTATATAGAAACTCACCAGCCAAGACTCGAGGTGCAAGAACAGGAACCACATTCATCAAACTGTCAAATTCCGAGGTAATGACGTAAATATCCGAAGGCGAGTTTGCAATCACTTCTAGCTGAGCTTCATCATATCTCCCACCAACGCCAACACAAAATAACCTTACTCCACCGGCCCTTAACTCTTGTGCAGCAGGTTCCACTTCATCTTTGGAATCACTTCCAGTGATAGCAATCAACACGTGCGCAACGTTCTGTCGACCACTGTGAGGAAACAGCTTTGTCATTGCTGTGTAAAGCGCATTTCCTGTCTGCGATTCACCCCCGGGATATGTTATCGAGTCAATACTTGCTTCAATGTTAAGTTGTTTTAAGTCCGTGTCAAAATTAAAATGAACTTGGGAATCCTCCCCATATGTTACCAGTCCTGCATGTATTCCGTCAGTGGTGACTGGGAATATCCTTAAAATCTCTTTAACAAATTCCAAGCATTTTCTAAAATTCCCAGTGCCTTGTTCATCTATTACATTTGATCCGTCCACGATAAAGCCTAGATCAAACGCTACGCCACCACCTGGAATTCCAAAATGAATTGCAACATCAGTGAAAATGGCCATTGATGTCTAATTCAATGTTATCCGTATCAAGGCCATTTTCTCATTCCTTTTCATTTGGCCTGGCTTATAGTGGTTTTCCAGTTTTTAATTATTAAAATGACAAAGGTACTAGTAACTTGAACTTTCTGATTCAGAAATGTACATGTTTTCCTGAAGACAAAAAAAATGTTCATTAAAGAAAAGGTTTTTTGTTTCTAACTAGTAGTGGTACCGTGAAAGGAAATGTCAGCTTTAGGTATAAAATCGACATGGGGAATAAACAGATAGGCACAACGAGGTATCACAATTATCACAATCTTCTTTTTCATTGATTACAATTTGTTCAGAGGAGGCCTTCTTCATACCATTCTCCTCATCCTGCTGTGGTGAGTCTTTCCGGGACTTAAGCAACCGTAGGAGTCTCTCTAAATCACTCTTTAGCCTTCTAATCGCTCTTCCACCCGTTGGTTTTGGAATCGTGCCTCTAGAGCCAATTTTCCCATTAGCCGCCTCTTTGTATCCTGATCTTGATGATTTGTTAAGGGTCGATGAGTCCAGTGGATAACTTGGATGCACAGATAGTTGCTCAGAACGCGACTGTGGAAAATCATATTTACCATGGCGACTATACTTGCTTTTGAAACGTGCTTTGTTTTTTCCTAGGTGTTGACTACTACCTGCTTGAAAACAAGGGCAAAGTGTCTTAGAAAATGCCTTGATGCTATAATATGAGGGTATATCTATGACAAAATTCAATAACCTAAAAGTGAAAAGGGTTAAGTCAAATCTCAAATATAACGAGTCAAAGTTGGTAAAAGAAAGACCACGGTAAGAGGAAGAAATACTAAAAAAGCCACCATCATATAGGTATCGCGCAGAAAAAGGCATCGCGCTAAAAGGCAACACGCAAAGAGGCATAACGCAAACAGGCAACACGCAACAGGCATCACGCAAAAAGGCATCACGCAAACAGGCATAACGCAAAGAGGCATCACGCAAAAAGGCAACACGCAAACAGGCATCACGCAAACAGGCATAACGCAAAAAGGTATCACGCAGAGGCATCACGCAAACAGGCATAACGCAAAGAGGCAACACGCAAAAAGGCATCACGCAAAGAGGCATAACGCAAAAGGCAACACGCAAAAAGGCAGCACGCAAGGAGGCGTTTTTTTAGCCGCAGGGCTGTTTAGCCTTAATCTGCAAGTTTGAAGTCTCTCGTGACCATACAACTAGCTGCACAAATGCTGGTCAAAGTTAACCTTAAAATGCTACACTAACACTTTTGTGAAAATTGACGCACAAATGGAGGGCGAATGCCGAAGGATCATTTCCTATCTGCAAGTGTATTCTTGCCATAAGCCTTACTGTAATAAACTGAGTTATCATAAACCTACAGCACATACAATTCGCTCTACAAGAAGAACAATTTATACTGAATGCGGGGTAAGATTAAAGAATTAACATTCATCAAACATACTTAGTTTGTATTTGTCCCTCTCCTTTCATTCAATATTTTAATATTGAATCTGACAGTCTGATGTGCTACAATCTGTAAACCGGTTACTGTAACTGAATTACTTTATTAATTTAATATGCGATTTGTTTGGTGTCGCGTGATGTACCCGCAATGAAGCTTGCTGACTGCTTCCAACTGACACAATGCAAACATTATTTTTTGGTTGGTTTTTGTTCGAAATTAAGTAGTATTTTTAGAAAGCAATACCTATGATCCTGGTCCTCGTCTTTACTATTGATGCAAATCTCCAGGATGCGTGATGCATGCAGACGGATTGGATGTTGTGTCACGATGTCACAAAAAGCTTATGTTTCATCATTTTTTAAGCACCGCAGTTTCCTCTCGCAATTCAGGAGAGATGTGATTTAAAAGCTGAATGATGCTGACTCTGACTGACTTTGCTCTATTTAAAAGTAAAACGTGAAAGTACTGTTATTGTAAGAAATTTTAATAATAATCTTGCTCAGTTGTCACGCGCTGGCGCCACGGAGTCTGGCGGCAACCTTCATCTCAGTTTCGATCAACTTAAAAATACCTTTTTTTCAGTACGAAAACCAAGAATCCTTATCGATTGTTAACTTTCACAATGAGTCATATATAACTGGCATGTATTTTTCTTCTAGTTAACAATGATCTCCCGGTTTCGCAAATAAAACCCCCGAGACGGACAATTCTTGTAACTCAGCAAACTGTTTCAATCAGATTCGTTGTTTACAAATATTTGTACGAAACACACCGAACGGTCCAGATAAGAAAAGCGAACAGTGGAATAGACATGATCTTGAACAAATTTCGGTACATTAATGAAAACAATTTTAAAAACCTGTCTACAGTCTGGTTTGTTGCGATTAGCTCTTCGCTACCTATTTATTTTATATGCGTGTTGGTTGTGTTTTCGGCAGGAACTATTTCTATGATTTTGGCATCCTTAGGAAAGAATGGAGGAATTTTAAGAAAATATTATTCTTTTTCTTTGTATGAAAACGTTCGAGATTAATCGGCACATATTTAAAACCGCATTTTTACAAAAAAATGTAAATAATTTCGTTATTTTGCTCAGATAAGATCTGTTTGGAAAGAAGAGGGACAAATACAAACTAAGTAACTAAGTATGTTTGATGAATGTAAATTCTTTAATCTTGCCCCGCATTCAGTATAAATTGTTCTTCTTGTAGAGCGAATTGTATGTGCTGTAGGTTTATGATTACTCAGTTTATTACAGTAAGGCTTATGGCAAGAATGCCCTTGCAGATAGGAAATGATCCTTCGACATTCGCCCTCCATTTGTGCGTCAATTTTCACAAAAGTGTTAGTGTAGCATTTTAAGGTTAACTTTGACCAGCATTTGTGCAGCTAAACAGCTCTGCGGCTAAAAAATCGCCTCCTTGCGTGCTGCCTTTTTGCGTGTTGCCTTTTTGCGTTATGCCTCTTTGCGTGATGCCTTTTTGCGTGATGCCTCTTTGCGTGTTGCCTCTTTGCGTTATGCCTGTTTGCGTGTTGCCTCTTTGCGTTATGCCTTTTTGCGTGATGCCTTTTTGCGTGTTGCCTCTTTGCATTATGCCTGTTTGCGTGATGCCTTTTTGCGTTATGCCTCTTTGCGTGTTGCCTCTTTGCGTTATGCCTGTTTGCGTGTTGCCTCTTTGCGTTATGCCTTTTTGCGTGATGCCATTTTGCGTGTTGCCTCTTTGCGTTATGCCTGTTTGCGTGATGCCTTTTTGCGTGATGCCTGTTTGCGTGTTGCCTCTTTGCGTTATGCCTCTTTGCGTGTTGCCTTTTAGCGCGATGCCTTTTTCTGCGCGATACCTATATGATAGTGGCTTTTTTAAGTATTTCTTCCTCTTACCGTGGTCTTTCTTTTACCACCTTTGACTCGGTACATTTCAGATTTGACTTAACCCTTTTCACTTTTAGGTTATTGAATTTTGTCATAGATATACCCTCATACTATAATGAAGAAAAAACATTCAGTAGTATCTCATTTCAGCTCACAATTGTAATGCTGAGCAAACATCGCTCGAACCAAATTATTGGCTCAGTATCTCTTCATTTTTTGCTGGCCTATTGTTAACACCAAAAAGTTAAACAATGCCTGGCCTGTTCATCGAGCTATAAGTAACTTGTGTTATGAAAAGTACCTAAAGATATATACTTGATCAGTCAAGGGGCGCGCCTTAGATCAGAAACTAAGGAAAAAGGAACTGCCTGCGGGCAGAACCCCACACAAACACACACGCATACTCGAATTAAATACATCCTGCTAGCAACTGGAGGGGGGAAGGGGGTGGAGATGGTAAGGTTGTAAGGTTAGCACAACTCTTGTTCTGCTAAGTGTCAGTGTTGTTTCACACACAGGTATTAGAATTACTTTACCCTACTCAATACATTCCAGTAGTTTTAAATGAAACAACGTGTAAGGACTTCATTGTTTTAGAATCAGTTAATCAGTCTCCCATGAACCTCATAATAGAAAGACGTCCTTATCAGAATGTTGAGTCTGGAGTGTCTACTCAGAATTGGTAATATCTAATGACCATTTTAAATTGCATCATACTGACCTTTGACAGTGTTTCCCTCAAGTCTACCTCCTGCCAGTTGTAAAACAAGTAGTAAGGTAAACAAAATCCTCGATGTCGCTCTCAAGAAATTTCCTAACGTATATAAACAAATTGACTTAAACTGTGGTCAACATCGTAAACATAAACTTCGCATATACTACCTTTCCTCATCTTGCCTTGAAGACAAATTTCTAGACGTCATTTTGTGCTTAAGTTATAGCTCGAAGAGACGCACTGATCTGCTAGTAACATTGTTACCACCGTATCACTTTTCTGGTACCTGTATTGCCGCTTAGCAAGGCAATAAAGCAGAAAATAAGATACCTGTCACCCCTCTTTATCCTATCTACAACATAATAGTCAACCAGTCATTAGAACAATTTTTTAGTTTGGCCCAATCAGGATAAGAAATAGTACTCGACGAAAATTAGCAATAAATGTGGGAGTAGATTGTTTTCGTAACCTGAACAAGGTTCGTTTAATTGTGCTTACCTACACCAATTGACAGGGCTTTCGTTTTCAAAACATACTTCTGCGTTTTGGCCTGGCGTCCATACCTAAAGCAATCAAAGCGGAGGTTATTTTCATTCTGGTCAAATGAGCTTATAACCTCATGTAATCACAACGAAATTTCCTCCCTCTTGAGCGGCTGAAATATGAACTTGGCATGTGCAGTGCTTGAGTTAACTCGAATGTGATGCACTTTTTTTACACATTTACCTCCCCATTTTCCGAGAAACTAAAACAAAACATAGCGTCTTAGCTGGAATTCGTCTCGTAAGCGACCCTGTACAAATCTCTTCTTATAATATTTATTCCATTAATCCATTATCCACTTTTTCAACCAATCGACCACTGGCAAATGAAGATTGGAAAAGAACTGACAGTTGCCTCTGTAACAGGCAATTTCGTATTCCCGGCGGCCTTGAAAAGTGCTTGTTTTGGGGCGAAAGAGAGGTTGATGTGGGCAATTTCCCATAACAGTACAGACACAAAAGATTTGTTGAACTGCCGGAAAACAATGTTGGATTGGAGGTTCCAGTTGGCTCAAAACTAACTTACAGGCTTCAGTGAAACCGAAGGAAGATCTCCCCGTCATCGCTGAGAAAAGAGAGTGAGCCTACTCAGATTAGGAGAAAGAATGTTTGGTAAGCGAGTTAAATAAAAATACGAAATCCTCAAAACTTGGTAAAACTCTGAATCCATATAAATATCAATTTTCAGTGACCGTTAAAACTTCTTGAATAATTTCTTTCATTGGAATGTACGCACTTGTCGAAAGACTGCTCTTGACTAAAGTATTTTGTGATGCATAGAAGAAGATTTCCCTTTAAAACATAAACCTTTAATCAGCTAATCTCTTACCAACAATAAGCATACAAGAAAACACAACACGTACTTACCAGTCAGTGACTGAGATTGCAGGCTCAGAAGCACAGGTGGCCCAAAAACCAAGAACTTCAGATCTAACTGTTCATAATGTCCGTAAGCACAGCCACTGTTCTCCTCTTTAGATTCCATTACGGGGTACAACAATAATATACTACAAAATAAAAACACCTACTTTGCAGTTGACATTTTCTAAAGGACCAGATGCAAAATCTTTCTGTGGTTGAAACCATACAAGTACGTTCGGTGGATATAAGGGACCTTAAGAACCAATGACGGCGAAGGCAACGAGAACGTCAAAAAAGCAATGGGTTTAATAAGGAAAACATCAACTTTTCACGTGCATCGCCATTATTTTTTAATTTTGTACATTTCTTTGCCGTCACTGTACGACTACGACGTGAAAATGCCCAGTCACGTTTTACAGAGGAAGTACACAAGCGACGTATAAATTTCCTTTCTCTTTCTGAACGTGGATTTGCTTCTTAGGGATTCAACTTTTTAGGAGCGTTCACCTAAGGTGCTTTCCATTCAACAAAAATTCCGGCTTAAAATTTCGGAAACTTCACGTGCTCAATGGAACTTACATTTCGGTTTCACAGACCCGACCCAAACCGCCGCGCTTAGACTCAATACTCAAAACAGTACACTCTTCTTAGAAAAGGGGCGGTGGAAAACTGAAGGAGGAGGAATCTTATTTCGTGTAGAAACTACAATCCTGGAAGCGAAGAGTACGAAATCAATGCAAGTGTAGGTAAAACATTCTCGTGAATTGAAGCGATACGGCTCTCAGAATATTCGAACAATTCGAAGCAATTCCTAGCACTGTACGGTAAATAAATCTGGTGTTTTTGCCAAATTTGTATTTATTTAATATTTATTTATTTATTTAACTTCGCCTAAATAGAGTACAATCTTTATACAATCTTTATACAAGTATTCAGCCAGGCTTTGTTGTTTTTATTTCAGCTTAATTGATAAATTGCTTTGGTTAAATATCGTGGACAGCTTTCAGACTGAATAATACGCTGATTTACTCTTACGGACTTTTATACAATTGCAGCTTGTACCGGCACACACTTTTTTTCACCTACGTGTCGTGTTGCGTCAGTTATTTGACGCTGTTAATGGCAAATATCAAAAATCCAAAGAAAATGCAACTGATTCAAACTATTTAGATGTCATGCTTTTCTCACCGCACTTCCCTTGTCATTGGAAACTACTTGTTCTTGTAAGGAGGATACAAAAGTGCGGTACTGGGGGGCAACAATCAAGGACAATTTTGACAAATGGAAAGAGACATCCCGGTCCGACCGACCGAAATGACCAGACCGGTCAAAGTGGAGCACCTTCAATGCTGGTTCCGAATATTCCGATCGGACCAAACCGAAATGGTCCGTTCCTTTTGATGTACCAACCGAAACTTCGGGGTGAATGGAAAGGGCCCCTACAATTGACAAAGTTAGTGACTTGGAGTAATCGCGATCAAGATTGAAAGAACGCGAATTCATTTTTTCAGCGACGTTTATGCTGCTGGACGCACACAGTTTATTATTGGTTTATTGGTTTATTGGTTTGTTTGCCATAAAATGTACAAAGTAAAGAGAAAAAAACTATTTAAGATGTCATGGCGAGGAAGCCCAAGCGAAGCCACCGGGCTTATAAGGAATGGGCTCCCTCAGTAAAAATAATTAGAACAAAATATTATCATAATTACAAATTAATTGGCAGAGCTACAGTAAATCTCATAATAAATACATTAGATAGTCGTACTAATTATAGTTTGTACAGTGTGCAAAGAAAGTAAGCGATGACTTGAGGGGTAAAATATATTTCTAAAGGTTGCTGACGTTTATAATTAGGTTCGGCTACACTATACCTTTTCGTCAATGCTCCCCTTGGAAAAATATTAGCTTGGGTTCGGGTCGCTCTGGTTTTAATTTCAGTGCAGACCCGTGTTTTTGTCTTTTGAGTGATAATTTGCAGAATACCTCCGCTCGATTAACCGAGGAAAAATTATATATTTACATGTATCTAGTACGCACATATTACAACATTAAAGAATACAGAATAATAATAGGAAAATCGCAAAGAAGCGCTAAATACCCTTGATCATTCTAGATACATTTTTTTTTCTAATTACACTGTATTACTATAACAATTTTCTTATAAATCTGATTGGCTATAACTGTCCTGATTTCAGCACTAATAGGGCAGTGTATGTAATGTCTAACCTGAATTGGTCAGCACGAACCACCTCGCTCGCGCAACTGAATAGTTTTTTTTTTTTTTCACTGTTAGCAACAACTCTTGTGTTTTAATTTTTAACAGGCTTAAGTTATCACAAATGTTGTAATAGTTATGATGAATTGAAAACAGAACTTCGTGTCTTCCAATTCGGTCTGTAATCACCATGCTCGTGATTAAACAAATCGGACACCCACTACCGCGGTCGTCCCGTTTTACGGACCTTATTGGACTTCACTCAGTCCTATTACCATTACAAATAACAATTCTTCTATTTCAGGGAAAAACCAATCAAATAAACAAACGGTATAGCAAAGGACTACCGCAAATGGGGGAGCCTATTAATGAACTCCATGCTTTTTCATAACAATTTCCTACGTTTAGGTGACTAAGACATCCCATTCACTAGCAACACGACAATAGGCTAAACGAGGGGACTATAATATGAGAAGGCAGGACACATTCCGCTTTTTCGATATTAGTAGTAGTAGTAGTAGTAGTATTAGTGAACTTTAGCGCATAGCACTAATTGGTGACACAAGTAAAAGATAAATAATAATTAATAACAAAAAATACCAAAATAATGTTAAAATAGTCATTCAAATAATAAAAGCTAGGGAAGTAAAAAAAAATCTACAACAAATTTACATGTAAAAAGGTATGTATATGACAACAGGATAAAATTTTGCTTAGCCTAGGGTCTCAAAGTTAAATATTACACAGCATACCAGTAAAGAGGCAACAAAGTGATACTAATGTCCCCCTAATGATAATTAGCTAAACATACCTAAATTAGATTGATTGATTTATTGATTTTTTTTTTAACTTTACAAGAAGCAATATATTCCTTTTATCACTGGCGCTCGCGAGTAGCGAGATGACTTGCCAGACCTCCATTTCACAACCCGCGATTGTTTCTTCCTTTCCTTACACCATTGTCAATTTCCGTCGACAAATCTAATTAAAGCGCTTGGCTACAATTTCGCTAATTCCAATATTTCCAGTTGTACCTGTCACTTTTAATTTTGAAAAAATCACGTCTCTTTGCTTGTGGACGTAAAATTAATACACTCCTATTTTAGCTGAATATAGGACCCCGTATTAGTTGAAAAAGAAAAATCAGTAATCAACGAGTTATGAATCAAATTCTCTCTAACTCCCAATATCCACACATATAAGTTCTCAAGACTGATCCCCATACACTTCCTCAATGAATAAGTAGTGAGAATTTGATGAGATAAAAGCATTCTCTTTGGTGATCATTTTCTTAATTCTCACAATCTTTTCTTTTAACTGTACATTGATATTATCGGGAGAAAATTGATGTTGATCATTTTTGAGACATAACGGGTTTTAATGACTATGACCTTTAATACCTTGTTTATAAAATAGGATATTTTGAAAACTACGGCAGGTTTTAGCAAATATCCGTGTGGTGCCCTTGACAGGCTACCAATTAAATCCATCTTAATGTGCAGGTTAATAACGGCAGATAAAAACAAAATGTTGCGCCAACCTTGAACTATTTTTAACAATACTGCTGGTCAAACTTCTACTCCTTTGTTGGCAGATTCTCTAACATCGAGGTCCACTAAAGGAGACAATGCCTCTAACTCCTTGAAGATATCTCCACAAAACGCTGTATGAAGGGATACCACACTGTGACTTATTACAAAATGGGATCAATGAGCTCTTCCACGTTTTTCAGTCTGATTTCCTATATTTTGTTTGCTGTTATTTCATCGGGTTAGTTTTCTATTCTATTGCAATTTTTCTAATTCCGTTTAAAGAATTAGACAAAATGAGAATGCTGCATAGTCAACTCAGAAAGATAACAGTTTGGGGAGGTTTCTTTCAAAAAGCATCTTCAAAATATATTAATTAACTTTCGGATATAATGGAAGGCTAAATGTACCTGTACTTTATACAGCGTCTTTAAACCGTTTTTATGACTTTTGCTCTTCAGTACTAAAGGGACATTCTAACTTCTTCGCCTCTCTTTCTGACATGCGATACGAAACAAATACAAGCGACACCCACATCATGGTTAAAATATAATAAAGGTAGTAAGTCCTGCCAATTTCAGCTTTAGTTTTTATTTCAACCGCAAGGTAAGCCTCATCGGTACCACTACTACTTATTTCAAAGTACCAGATAAATTTTAAGGTTCTTATATAACTGCTCTATGACACTTCAACTATAAATTTTTATTATGGCTATTGCAGGCTCGACAAAAATCAATGGAACAGAAGACGTTGCCAAATTAATGGGTAAGAGGAAAAACTGTTTGAAAAACATTCCATATATATTTCCTATCACATTTCAACAAAAAGGTTTTTGCGAGAAATTAATGTTGTTCATCAGATATGTATTTTTTGTTATGTTTGTACCACAAGGGGAACTGTTTGACGACAACAACGGCGCCTGTGAAACACCAGCATTAGAGCTTGGTTTCTTAGTGGCTGAAAGCTACAACGAGCCACCCACAGGAAAAGAAAGAACCTTCAGGAAAGCACTTAAACTCGTTAAAGAGACTGCTCAAAAGATCAAGATTTCGGACTCAGGGACGCACGTTGGGCTCGTTGTATACGGTAAAAAGCCTTATATGGTTTTTGACTTCAACGAATATTTTGATATGCGAAGTTTATCTCGAGCAATTGAAGAAGTCAAAACACCAGCTCAAGGAAGCAGGGTTGGAGAGGCGCTTACGTTTACAAAAGAACAACTGTATGACAAAAGTGCCCGGCCAGGGATCCCCAGGGCATTGATTGTGCTGTCGTCTAAGAAATCAGAAGACAGGATAGAACATGGTGTTAACACTCTTAAAAAGGCTGGAGTGAAAATCTACACGGTGGGTATCGGAACGGAGGGCGATTCTATGGAAACGAGTGGCATGGCTTCAGATGTACCGGATACGTTTTATGTAGACCAAGATCACCTGAAAACCTCCGTGACAAAGCTGGTAGCCAAGCTATGCGAAGGTGAGAAAGTACGCTAGATTTGCGGCTTTATTAAAGTACGAACTATAATCTTAAAAACGGATTGAATATTAAATTCTCGTCTACTTTAAGCACTTATTCAGCACTGGGCCATTAATCATTGAAGGGGGCAGTTCAAATAAGTATGAAATGTGTAATACATAAAAACAAAATGCTCTCAATAATTTCAAAACTGCAAATCGTTTACAAATGTCTGTATCTCTACCGTTAACAGATTCCAAGGGAAAGAGTATAGCTGAAGGTAAGCTAGCCCAAAACTTAATTCAGATAACCTTACTCTACGCCAGAATCCTGCAAATTA
Source organism: Porites divaricata (assembly GCA_038088405.1). Lineage (NCBI taxonomy): Eukaryota > Metazoa > Cnidaria > Anthozoa > Scleractinia > Poritidae > Porites > Porites divaricata. The sequence continues at coordinate 2,845,525 of JBBMOI010000014.1, read as the reverse complement.
CAACAGTTTTAGCGTACACGAGCATACTTGAAAAGTGGATTTCATTCAAGAAAACACGGTTGCGAATTTTAAGGGAAGCCTGAAAGCAAGTTCTATTTTGTTCTCAGCTGCTTGCGCATCTCAGAAAGTTTTGCTAATCATTCTGTTTGGTTTTGTGGCCCCTGCAGAGCTTAAAGTGACGTCAGACGAGCCAGACTCTAAAAGTAAGTACAGTGTGCGCGGTACACCTGAAAAAGACCTACACCGACAACACTTACGATACAACAAAAAAAAAAACACAAACAAACAAAATCAAAAACAAAAACAGCAAACAAGTAACAGGGCGGGAAGCAAAACACTGTAATTGTTGTGTATAAACTCACATTTAGTAAATCCCCTAATTATTATAGTTCATATACAGGTAAAGCTACGTAAATCTGCCTCGGATACATGTGCACGCAAATTTTACGACTGAAACCATGGATGCTAAAACGGGCGACATATTCCCCCTCTCCGCCTGCCCATTCCTACTAAACTGATCCTTCCGTAGAAATCCAGCCAAATATTTTGGCATTTGGCGTCGCCGTGGACTTCTTACCACATCCATTCTTATCCATTCCATTCTTATCACCATCTATACTGCAATATTGGGTGTTACTTGGAGTTGTTGTTGCATTGTTTCCTTTTGCTGTTTGTCTCATTTGGCTATGAATGGTGGCCTTACGTTTACCACGTAATAATTCGCAACCACAGGAGGCTGCAATCTGTACCGGTCATCGGAAAATTTTTGCCAAAAGGCGTCCAAAGTTTTAACGATCCAACACTTAACAGAAGTTTTCCTGGTTCAAATATTGCATTGATATTGTTCGGTTCATGGCATCTACCTCCCTTGAGCTGCAACTTGAAGTATTGGCCGTTAATTTACATCAGCTGGCATTTTTAATGTCTCTGATTAGAGGTTATGTTAAAAACAAATTATCTCCATACTTGATTCCTTTTCAGTGAATCCGGAAGAAGAACCAAGCCCTTCAAAAAACATTGTTTCATTAAATGGTGAGATTTTCATATTCCTGGCATGATATAGCCTACTTTTGGGTTCTTACATGAGGCAGTTGATACGATTCTGTTTTAGAATAATGTAACAAGAATAAGAACTTATAAGTACTAATTTCAAACAAACACTCTCCCCATAGATATTGTCAAATCGGAGAAGTGCGTTTATAGTACACCCTTCAGTTATCGTCTTTTCTCTGAGTTTCTCCATATACCGTAAATCCTCTATTAAGACCCCCCCGGGGGCTTATTTTTTCAAGCACTTTTGAGGGGGGGGGGGGGACTTAATAGAGAGAGGGGGCTTAAAAGAGAGGGGGGGGGGGCTTATTTAATTTAGCGAAACGCATCACCTGTAGCAAAAATACCCTGGTATGAGACAGAGTAGACTTACACCTTGTACAATTAAAGTCACTGTCAAAAGTATTTAATTCACTTGTGGGAGCCTAAAAGTAACAAAAGCAAAATTCTTATTCTTCAAAAATGCGCTTTCGGCCTCATGTTCTTCGGTAATTTTTATGAGAATGGTTACTTGTATTGATTTGAGAAAGTTAGGCCTATGAAGGTGGAGGTCATGCCGCCGAAGACCAAAAACAATATGAACTTCCAGCCTGAATAAATCATAACTGATCAGTCCACGTTAATCGTCAATTTTTTTGTGAAGAATGAGGATTGGGGGAGGGGAGGGGGGGACTTAATAGAGAGGGGGGGATTATTAACTTTCCTCCTCTGAAAAGGGGGGGGACTTATTAGAGAGGGGGAGCTTATTTGAGAGGGGGGGGGGGGGGCGCTTAATAGAGGATTTACGGTAAGTAAAAAAAAATATTTCTGAGGTCAGCCACCTTTAAGTGCCCGGTCAGGCTGATCTATTGTTCTCTGGATCATCAGTCAGAGATGGTACTTTGTTCTTATTGTTTTATTATGTTGTTCGTTTATTATTAAGTGTTAGGAGGGAATTGTGTTCTTTACAATAACAAGATTTCTCTTCCTGGTAGCACTGGAAACAGTATAACAAAATAAGGAAAAACAAATAGAGAAGACTAGACATTACTATTATGGGAATTTCAAGAATATTGTAATCCTGATATCAGTTTGCATCGCAACAACTTATTTCAGGCTAAAACTGAGATTATTTTGGACTCAAACTGAATCAGGAACTGGTATTGAACAATTGTGAGGAAATTTTTGGTTACTAGGCTCCTATTTAACCATCATCCTGTATTGATAACGTGGTCGACTCTCAGCACATGTTTATTGAAGATTTTATGATTCAGTGTTGAGTTTCAGATTGTTGTTCAGATACTTTATGGGTATCACCGTGAAGTTGTAGGGACTCTTCATATTGGATGATCCTCACCAGGATCTAACCCCATTCAGACCTAGGGTAAGAGGGCTTGATTCCCTCTCCATCTTTTACATTGAACGAATTCGAAACCGTTTAAAGCTATATATATATATGTGTGTGTGTGTGTGTGCGTGACCGCCATGCAACTCCTGAAATTTACCTGAAGATATTTTAAAGTATTTGTGACCCCTACGTCAACATTGACGACATCATGGTAAGCACCATTTTTTGACAGCCATTTTTAGCAAAATTAAGCATGTAAATCAGTTCGGTCTTTTGCAATAATTTAATCAAGGTAAAGACATAATTGTACTAGTAAACGAGTGCAGCTAAAAGCCACTTTATCTTTTAACCCATAGGGGAAGGGTCACCAAGTCAACCATCACAACTGGGAAACGAAGGTGAATCTCTTCTAATGGCTTTTCAATAAGCAAAAGTAGAGATAAAAACAGTTCCAGGTGATCTGTGACGTCACTGCGGGGGCCTGGGGAAAGAAATTTTAATGCCGTATCCCATAAACCAAAGCTGACGGGAACAGATTGAATTGAATTGAATTGGTGCGCGCGTTGGTTTATGGGATACGGCATTAAAATTTCTTTCCCCAGGCCCCCGCAATGACGTCACAGATCACCTGGTTAAAAGATTGTAATTGTCTTCTTCGCCAGTGTAAAGGTTAGAAACCGTAAGCAAAGGGATTCCAACAAAGTCTATTACCTCGCAGGGCCACGACCCAACAAGGTGGATCTGGTGTTTCTCATTCAAAGTTCCGGGAAGATGGGTTTTGGGGACTGGAAGAAAACAATTTCCTTTATGAAATACGTGACGCACGCGTTTGACGTATCAAGTTCTGAATCGAGAGTTGGATTGATTGTGGAAGGAAAAACGTTTCATGTCGTTTTGGATTTCAACAGAATTACCAAAAAGACTCTTTTGCTGGCTTTGGCAGGATTAATACCCATTCCATTTGGTGACCTTAAAATTGGCAAAGGCTTGAAAGATGTCGAAGATCTTGTTATAAACCCCAGTGGAAGAGATAACATCCCAGATGTAGTGATCGTTTTAACAGACGGCAAGTCTGTTGATGACGTCAAGAAACCAGCAAAATCACTACAAGATAGCGGTGCCGAAATATATGCTATTGGTCTGGGAGACAACATTTCACTTGGTCAATTAGAGGAAATTGCAAGTTTTCCTAGTAGGAAATACGTATATCATGGGGATTATAAGGATGTTGTACAAATTGCTAGTCAAATAGTTGCCCAAATTTATGACCACCATTTTTGTGGAGGTCTAAGCTCTCTGTTGAGAAAATTGCTGCATAAAGAAGAAACAAGAAAAAGAACATCTGCGGTTCAAAAAATGGTGAAAAACAAAGCACATTTTAAGAAAACATGAATTCAGTTGCTTCCTGCTTATTGTTCTTGCTGTTACTTTTTTTCGCTTTGTTTTCCCCTTGCAGTTGCTATAATATAATTGATTTTTATTAAATCATCAATAAATGAAATGCTCTGTTTATCCTCCGCCTTCACACCAGAGCTTATTAAACCCTGATAAATATAACTAAGGAAATAGTTTATTTATGTTTGACATACGAGGACTCAAGTTGTGGTTTGTTTTTATAAATATCAAATAAAAAAGAATGTTAAGCTTAAAGACAGTCGTATGCCTTGAACTAACAATACGCAATGTGTATGGAATTACCTTGAGCACAGTTTTCGTTTCATTTATTCTAAACTTGTTTTATTACGTTCTTCAGAGAAGAAAATCTCAGTTAATATTACATTGGCCTTTTAATTTGAAATTTTATTCTGGCTATGCCCAATAAATGCGTTGTTAGGGTAAAAAACTCTCAAACGTAATAAAGAGCTTTGATTTTTCCATAAGTGAACAAATCAACGAGCAAATGAAAGGATATGTCACGTTTTTAGAGAAAAAATCCTTTATCCTTTTCCTCTCCCAAGAATATACCACTGCAAGAAACACTATTGTTTGTGGCTTGCTTTGTTTGCTGGGAATGGTGTTTGACAGTGAATCTACAAACACGATTGAAAACATTTGGGAGGGAGGGGTCAAACTTTGGTTGTACAGCCGCTTTAATAATCGTTTCCGATTTAATATCGATTACAGACAAATGAACGGTAAGGGCAAAAATCCGCAACTAAACCACTGTAAACATTCAAAGTTTAACGTGACTAGGACAAGGGTGGGAGAAGTGGGTAAATAAAAGAAGGAGATGATTCACTGCTTCTGCCGCGGTTTTTTCGAGTCTGTCTAAAACCACGAGGGGTGGATATATAGATCACGTAGACGGTTCCCAGAAAGTTCAATATGTTGCACCCCCCAATGAAATGCCTTAGCCATCATAATAGTTCTGTTTAAATATTGACCGAGGGACAGCATAAAATGTTTATTGTCTGGAAAAAAAAAAATTATTTCTTAAGCGTCCTAGTGTCTTAGATATTCATAGCGTTGATATATAATTGTTGCTATTTTCTTTAATATATGAAATTTGTTTATTTCAAGACATCAATTTTCTGTGACAGTCATCCACTGAACACGAACAAAATGTATACAACATGTATTTATTTACAGCTTTCCAGTCAACCAAGCATTCAAAAAGTAATGAGCAGGAAGAAGAAGTTGAACATGATGTCTCAAATGAGAATGACAGTTTTGAAGACGCGGTGACGCACGGAGGTCACATGGACAAGTCGGGTGATATGTTATCTGGAACAAAGAATATGGTTCATATGTCAGTGCAAGTGGATAGCGGAGTGACAGCCAATGATTATGAGACATCCCCTCATGGTCAAAAGGCAGATGGGCAGAATTCATCACTGGAAACAGACACGAAAGAAAATAGGACAACGGCCACTCCGAGAAGTAATGTATTTCTCATGTCGCAAAGACTCACTTGTTCCCGCTTATTATCATCATCATCATCATCATCATCATCATCATCATCATCGTCATTATTATCATATTACTACTATCGTCGTCGTCGTCGTCATGGTAGTAGTAGTAGTAGTTGTTGTTGTTGTTGTAACAGTAGTAGATCAGTTGCTATTGTCCGGTTTTCCTCTGGGTTGTACCGTTCCATAATGTTTTATGAAAAATTCGTCATGACAAGTCAAAATTAACAGCATCATGAAATAGCTATCGACACTGTTACTCATTGGCAAAGCAGTGTAGACTTTGATAAAGATACAAGATACAGAAAACGCATTGATAATTGGTCTTTTTGTTACTTTCAGATAGCACTCCGACGATTGCTCACAAAAAGTTGCTACAACTGAAGGATCTTGCTAATAAAGGTAAGTCAGGGCCGGGTTGAATAGGTATTTTAGATAAATGACTGAAGGGTTTTACCATGAAATGGGAGCGTCATCGTTGGCCCATAAACATCGAATAGGTATGTGTGTAGCCCTTTTAAGGATGAAACAAACGAAAGCTGATCTAAGGGATTATCAAACTTGAGTAAAATTGTGCGAATATAGAGTTAGAGTACTTTATCTCTTATCCCAACAATTATAGAAAGGTTTCGGTCGTCAGCCTGGAAAGCATCCGACGTCATATCAACAAAATAAAAACAAATTCCACACTAATCTCTATCTACTGAGATAGAAGTATAAATAGCAAGCCACAAATGTATATATATCTCCGACGTTAAGGGTACTTCATTCTAAAATGATTATTATTATACTTGGATGGGTTTCTATTCATTACAAGTAACAATCAATTCTTGATTACTTATTTAGGTTCGTTAATAACAACTGCTAAATATATCTGTCTGGATTTGATAAAACGTGGCTAAAGAAATTTCAAGTGCATTTTACCTATTTGACAAAAAAAAAAAAAAAAAAAAAAAACTTGCGACAAATGTTTTTCATAACTTCCCATAATTCTCTCTGTATGTCAGTTTGAAATCAGCGCGCGTATTAGACTGAACTCGGCTCTCATAGTGGGTTGTCTTACAGTCTTTTTGGCTGCCTTGAGAAGAGTTAATCGGAAGGCATCATTACGCCTTATGAAGGAACATTTTTCACATCTGGCAAAGTCTGCTGCGTCCAATATCTTCTGGTGTTTCGTCTCATTTCGTGCTACGCTGGTGAAAGACTGATCCCGGGCTTGAGACGGAAAGTTGGATACTGCGAGCTTTGTTGTTGGCAGTAACAAGTCTTTGGCCTCATAAAGTAGGTTCTAGGGTTGAAATCTATTCGACAGGATGGAAATTCATGCTGATTTCTGACCAGGCCAAAGACTGAGTAAAAAAGTCTGTGGAAGGCAGGGGCTGTATGTCTCCTTTTCAACCGCTGGTCTAAATCCGGGATCTTGAATAAATCGATTGTCAGTGGGTCGAGAAAATTTCCGTGTGACGATTTAGCGAGAGTTTTATGAAGTAATTTGACGATGTTTATCCCGTGTTAAGGGTGGAAAAATTATGAGTGGTTTTGGGAAGTGCTGTGATTGCCGCGAAAGTCATTTATTGTGTGATTTACCGAAGGTGTTGACAGAAAACCTCAGGCATGTGCGGTTGAGCTCGCGTTACTAGTAAGAATACTTTGTGTCAAGCATAAAAACGCTTCTTGAGTGTTTAGTTTAGGTGACTTTGTCTTAGAAAGCATATTCTGTGCTCAAAGATTGTGGATTCGTAATCTGTTTTCGGCCGACACTGAGCTGTGGGCGTCACGGTTTGACTGACTAAAACATAATCATTACAATTTCTGGACGTTTCAAATGTTGTTTATTTCATCGCATTATCCTGCTACTTCTACGAGAGAACTTTACCGTATATTGCCAGCAATAATGCTGTGATTCTTTAGCTTCAGCAAGTGACTTTGAACTGCTTCCCATTCCACTTAGCCACGTTTTAACAAATCCACACAGATATATTTAGCAGTTATTGTTAACGAACCTAAAAAGGAATCAAGAATTGATTGTTACTTGAATAGAAACGCATCCAAGTTTAATAATAATTATTAAAGAATGAAGTAGATGAAGGACATGTCTGTACAGTTTGTGGCCTGCTATTTATACTTCTATTTCAGTAGAGAGGTATTAGTGAGGAATTTGTTTTTATTTTGTTAATATGACGTCGGATGCTTTCCAGGCTGGCTACCGAAACCTTTCTACAGTTGTTGCGACAAGCGATAAAGTATTCTAACTCTTATATTTGTTTCTTTACCATGCTAAAGTTTGCTCTGCTAAAGCGGACATTGGGATACTCATTGATGGCTCCTCCAAAGTTACACAAGAGAACTTTTTCAAGTTGTTGTCCTTCACGAAAAACCTGGTGCGGTCTTTCTCAATCTCCAGAGATCATGCACACATTGCCGTGGCAACCGCATCCAAAGGGCCTCACATGAGTTTTGATTTCCAAGGCTTCCATGATGAATCAAGCATAACTACAGCTATATCACGCATAACATATCAAGGTGGCCCGTTTCTCTTAGGTGAGGATGTTTTGTCTGTTCTGTTGAATGATAGAACATTACATTGTACACGAAGTACGTGCCCAGCTTTCCCGTGATCCTAATCGCTCTGAACCATGTGCTCTTGTAATGGCGGTTCATCACCATTGAACTGAGGTTGTTGTGTTAGATCCTTGTCATGTTCCATATTCTCTACCTAAACAAATCAGCAAGTTTACCGTCTTACAGACCTTAGTAGCACGTGTTCCTTAAGTTCATAAGGCAGATTATCGCAGTAAATGACACTGTTGACTACTACTAAATTGATTTACATGTATGTCTTGATACACGGATGGATGATTATAACTGATTTTTGTTTCTGATGGTTGAGGCTTTTTTATTTAACTACAGTCGAATTTCTCCACAACGGCCACCTTGGGTACAGAAAGTGGCCGTTGTGAAGAGGTAGGGGTGTGATATGACATTTTTTTAGAGGTGTAAAGCATCCTTACTGGGTATCCCATGGTAATCAATCGTATATTAATGTAAGGATAAATATACAAAAAACGTGAATAATGTTATGAATCAAAATGCTAACGTGTGAAAACGAGCAAGGTTCGCAACGTTCGATATATAGGCATCGCAGATAATTTATGCTTATTGCAGCAGCATAAATGGAACACAATCAGAATACGATTAGCGTGATTTATCATCAACGCCCCATACGGAGCAATTTTCATTCTTGACTTTTTCATCACCCAGCTGAAAAAAGCTGGCCGTTGTGGCCGCTGTAGAGAGGTGGCCGTTCGTGGAGGTTCGACTGTTACTTCAGATTATGGTTTTTCACTCTATCTTGTTCCCATCAATAGATAGTCCATTTAGAGTGGTGTTTACAGCAAACGACAAACGTTAGATTCAAACCTGGCTCAAAATCTCTCTAATAACATAGCCATAGCTCCGGTACAAAAACCATACACAACCCACAATCCCCTGATACACTTTGACGAAGGGTTAACCCTCATTACTACGTTATCTCAATCAAACTACGGTAGCCGATGTACTGACTTTTCAATCCAGTTGACTAGTCCAAATCTTTATGTGTCGCAGGATCTAGTTTAACTGGCTTGAAAACAAGCTGGTTCAAGAACAGTGGTAGGGAAAGCTTCCCTCAGCTGCTTCTTGTCCTCGCTACTACTCAGTCGGCTGATGAAATTAAAGCACCAGCACGTGCTCTGCGAGACAGGGGAGTGCGCATTGAGACCGTGGGAATTGGAACGTTGTTTGACGGAGTACAGATCAAAGAAATAGCGACTCATCCTGCTCAAGATCACGTGATGGCCGTCTCAGAGTATGAGTTACTTCCAATGATAAGGCCATTACTCACCGTCAGGATGTGTAGAGGTGAGGAACAGTACTTCCAATCACTTCATTTTGTTGTATTATGACTAGACTTTCCCTTTAAATTAATTGATGCATATTTTTTTCGATATTTAACTAGCTGTTGGAGGAAAACTTATTTCGCGACCAGCTTCAGGTAGGAACATTATGTTTTTGTGAGGTTATCATGCAGTTGGATTTTTTTCTCTATTTCTTTCTTCATTTATTTTTTTTCCTTGATTATTACTGACCAACTGACGTGTTACAACTCTCTTTGACTCAGAAGATGACTACCGCACAGGTTGTCGAAACGTCAGTCACTGTCAACAACAACAGTCCTATTCAGGACTACGTTCAACCGGACGATCAAACACAACCTACTTTTGAAATGACTCCTGGGTTCAAACCTTTCAAAGTTGATTAATACTGTAAATAAGAACATGCATTATAGGCCACTGATTTCCATATGTTAGGAAACATTCTGATCCGTCGGATGGAGGTGAATGTATGATATGTTCAACTAGTAACACTTTAACCTGGAAAAACATTTGTTTCTCCTCGCTCCTCGCCGCTGGGGACGTTTCGCGTGGAGGAACCCGGAGGAACGTCTGCGACTCAGCGACACAAATTCATTTCATTTACTGATGACGTAAAAACTGTCCGGAATATGGTCAGAAGCGCTGATTGGTCGACAGAGTAGTCACATCGTTTTAGTTATAGTTTACGAAAGACAGACAAAAGACAAAAGGCCACAAAGGTCAAATGTAAACGCGAAGAATCTCTAACAAAGCAGTACATATTTGTGGATTGTAGTCTTCTCTAGAAGAAGTGTATTCGAGTTTTGCTGGAGCTCGTTGGCAGATGAACACAACACTTCTTCGATATCGACCGTAAGACACCTAAAATTGAACAAATTTATACTTGGATCCCCATGACTACCGGATTTATTATGTAAACATTGGTTCCGTCATCAGCATGGAATTTTTGTCGCTGAGTCGTAAACGACTTTCTCCGCGCGAAACGTCCCCAGCAGCGAAGAGCGAGAAGAAACGGATGTTTTCGCAGGCTAGTAACACTTTTCACAAATTTTATACGTTTTAGAGATTCGCAACAAAGACCAACCACTCAAGTCGACACCTGCTACTTTAACAAATCAAGCCAGCATTGCCAATGACGAAACGAATAATTCTCAACACCCTCCAACCAAAATGCATAAGGAACAAGATCCAGCAGTGACTCAGGACGTAACAACACACCAAGTTAAACAGATGAGCGAACAATACAAGTTAAAAGCGAACCTAAAGCAACAAATGGATCAGTTGAACCAGATCCACGAAAAGCATAGAGGAGAAGGAAACCGTTCAAGTGATCAGAGAGACGTTGAGAAAGAAAAGTTAAAGGAGGTAAATAAAATTATTTAATTAAAAAGTTATTCATTCATTAGTAAGTTATCTTTTCGTTAAAAATGCCCAATAATTAGGAAAATGAAAAAGTTGATTGGTGAATGAAAAGTCTGTGATGAAGGGGTTAATTTTCAGACGGACTGCAAAAGCAATTATAAGCTGGGTTTTGATTGCGATTTTTATCCTTTGAGGACAGACGCAAAGCAAAATTACAAGCCTGTGTCAGATAAAAATAAAAATGCTTTAATGCCAAAAGTGACCTGAGAACACTGGAAAAATTACCAGGAATTATTAATGGCACCACCTGCCAGAAATATGCAGTGAAAGCTCTATTAAATGGACAGAGGGTGTCCGCTGGATGGATGTTTGTAAAAATTGCGCAATGTTTGTTAACGATTAACATTCAACGGTTACTCTGTACTGTGAAACGTTCCATGTTGTTAAGGAAGCTATCCAGAGTTCAGGTTCATTACATTTGATTACTAACCGGATATGGGTCTAGTCAACAGTTTATTGGCAGCTAAATGTATTGATTCGTATCAAACTTTGCTATTGTTATGGTTGCATTTTTCAAAGACAATAGCGCTTTAATTTGTTCATAATCTTCTTTTATGTGATAAGATACAGTGTCCAACCTTCATTCGGCTATGATCGGCAAATTGTCGTTGATAACATTCTGATACTAAGTAGGGGCAGGCGGAGGAATTATGTGAAACACAAACGACAGTCATAGGGATTGGGGCTCCGACACACAATGAAGTGCTGTCAGTTACAAATGAAAAGCTATTCTCGTTGAGGGTTTGAAGCTCCCTATACAAATTTAAATATACTACTGAAATTGCTTTAGTTACCTCATCGCTGGATAAAGGAGGATTTTGCATATATCCCAGCATGCTTTGGTGCAATTTTGTTACTCTTGTTATAAAAATGGCGGGTCGAAGGCAGTCGTCTTTCCGGTAATGAGTGATTTTTAGCCTCCCATTTTGCCAACTTTGGCGTACTCCAGGAAAGTGATTTTACTATTTATTTATGAATTTGTCTTTTACATTTTCGTTAGTTTTATTTTTTCGGCGCTTCATGGTCGTCAAGCGTGAAGAATTCAACGAAACAATAGAGCGCTTTTTCAATATCATGCAACATGCCTCGCTGGACTGCATCTGAGAGGTGAATGTCTTCGGGGCCCGGTTTTTGCTTGTAAACACATTTTCTGTCTTATTGCGGTGGAGAATTTCGCAGTAATAGGAAATATTAAATGCAATGTAACGCTACGGTGGCTTCCGAAGTTTTTGAATTTCGCGGTCGATGATTCTGCTACGCGTGGGTAATCGAAACTTTTGTTTTGCGAACAATAGTGGCACTTTCCTGAAAACAATAAAATGGCCATAAAAGGAGCGAAAATGCGTATCATTGTCAACTCAAAAATGCAACCCAAAGTTTGATATGTTATCTTTATTAATCGACTACAGTGCGTATTTTAAGGACGTAATCCAATACAGTACTGCTATTGTCAATTCAGTCCGGTGTCCGCTTAATATAGGTTTTTGACAATAGAAACAATTTATTTTAATAAATAGACGTTATAGTTAATTTCGGGACCCGGCTAAGTGTCCGCTTATTGGGGGTCCGCTTAATAGAGGTTTCACCGTGCTTCCAAGTAAACGATGGTAAAGTTTTGAAGTCTATAGCCTGCGTCGAAGACGTAATTTAGCCTCGGTTAGTGTTTAACCAAAGTTGTAATAGACTTGCTGTTTAGTGCCAAGGTTCTATCTCATGATCATTTGCTCTACTTTTCTTATTTCAGGACATTAGGCGCAAACTGTATGCGTTATTACATCGACTTGGTGGGACGAAGAAAGATATTAAAGCTGCTTACAGGTCCATAATCTACAATATCAATGGACACCATGCTGGTAAGAATGTATACAGTACTTTGAATACCTAACTAGTTTTTGAATATGTTATATAAAAACGCGTTTCATCGATTACCTGCGACGCAACAGAATGAAATCAAGACTGTAATTTTGCTTACTTCGTGAAATACCGTAAAATTCCGAAACTAAGCCCCTCCAAACATAAGTCCCTCAAACTCGTAACGTAAAAAAACCCTCCGTTAAATCGCCCCTCCAAATCGAAGCCCCCCGGGGGCTTGTACTTGGAAAATAGCCCTCAAATAGAAAGTAAAACAAAGTAAAAACGGTAAATTTACTTCCAACTATAGGGCTAGCCCAATCGATTTAGAAACGCAAATTTATCTCCGTAGATAAGCCCCTCCGAATGTAAGCCCCTCCAAAAATAAGCCCGGGGCTTATTTTCGGAATTTTACAGTTATTTGCAAAAGACATTAGTTTCTCCCACTAGCAATAACCAAAGGTTACGGAGTATGGGCGACAACGATCGAAGGTCAAAACGCTTTTGCTCCAAAACTGTGCTTTGCGTAAGAGAGACAGAAGGTCCAAACGCACGTGATCAGATTTCGGTCTGTGAATTCCATTCATTCTTAGTGGAAGTCCAAACGAATGCTGGATACATACATGCAACGCATGCGTAATAGCAACTAGAGATTAGGATTGAGTGCTCCTCTTGTCGCCCGCAAAAAATGTCTCTTCCCCAGCTTTTTTTTTTTTTTTTTTCTTTTTTTCATTCGGGTTGAGAGGATGGTGTTTTAATCTGCAGAAAGAATGAAAACACAATTCTGGGCTTTGGATACCAGACCAATGATATTTCCAACAAAAGGAATTCACAAATGGCTACGTCATAAGCCTCACGTACCATTATCCCTGTATTTTATGAAGCGGCGAAACACAGTTCGTTTTAAAAGCAAAACTAGCCACTCTGACGAAGATGTTAACTCTGGACACTTCTTTATTAACAATACCGCACCTTAGAATAAGGTTGCAATTAAATGAGATATATCAATCTGTTTTCTTTAGGCAATAATTGTATAGACAAGCATAATTTGTGTAAACAGTGGGCTAAAGATAACCTTTGTGAGAGGGGAAATGAGACAATGGACTCACAGTCAGTACAAAAAGTGTGTCCAAAGTCATGCAGCGTATGCTTCAAGTGAGCTGTGCAACAGGTAAGTTCGTACTTTTGTAAAGGTGCTAGGCTCGGCATTTCATATCCAGAATAAGAGATTTTCAACATCTGAAAATCAATCTGCCCTTAGTGCTGCGCTGTATGTAATCTTTCACAAACTAAAATATACCGCTAACAGAGCAATAACTGATATATATTTTTTGAATACTCATGACAGTTTTAGCCTTATCAGTGACTCAATATTAAATTCATCTGTAGCTAAGATAATCTACCCATCCGAGAAAATTTAGGTAATCAAGTGACCGTACACCGTCCGTTCGCACCACAGGGAAAGCAATGTTTAATCTTACACTTTCTAGCTAGTTTAGGAGCCCAGGAACAACCTGATATTGCACACAAATGTTGGGATCAATTGACAGCTGTCAAAACAGGGTATCCGCTGACCAGTATCGTATGACTGTATCGCGTGCTCGGGTATCGACCTATTGAGGTCGAGTATTTTTTGAAGTTATACGCTGACAAGTTACTAGTTTTCAATTGATTGCAGGCTCCAGTTAATGTTTACAGGTAATAGTTATCTGCAAATCCTAGAGGAACTTAAAAATAAATAAATTACTACATGTAGGCAAGCAAGTAGCTAAGTTGGGAAATATTCTATAATTAATGACATTTAATCAATATTCTCTCTTCTGATCGAACAGAAACCAACCGACAATACAGAATGAACCAGAGAGCACCCAAAAATAAAACCCATGGCCAATCTGTGCTTCGCCAAGCAATATTTCGACGCTTCTTATTTGTAAGGAACGATCACTTGAATAAGTAGACAATTTACCTATAGTATATAAATAACGTGATTCTTCTCCCTCTAAATTCTTCAAATCCTTTTTAGCTTAAGAAAGCATATTACCGTGACAAGGCAACCTGAGATACAGCCGTGCGCAACTCTCGCCCTGCGGACACCCGCTATAACGGACACCCCGATTATACGGACAGCGGCTAAATCGCCGGCAAAAACAAAATACAGATGTTTGACTGATATAAACTCTCTGTACAGTCAACGCCCTTTATTGCCGACACTGCAGGGACCTCGAGTTAGTGTCCTCATTAGCGAGAGTGAGACTGAGAGTCAGTCAAACGTAATTTGTTATTGCCGGGGATTTACATGTACATGTAGCTGCTGTCCGTATTATCTGGGTGTGCGCAAGGCGAGAGTTGGTTGTACATTGTATTGTGTCTATTTATTTTTTACGTAATTTATTTTTAGTTTTGTATTTAAGTTTAACTACTGTCTTTCGACAGTTGAAGTCATCTGACATTTATTTCATTTGCGGTCAGCTGCGTCAAGGTTCCATAACTTAGTAATGATAAAAAGGTAACTTAAAGTAAAATTGTTTTAAAAATGCTAACAATAATAATACTGGGGATTAGAGTTGAATTAGACTGCTACAGAAAAGTACGCTATCAGGAACAGCCAGGGTTCTAAGAAGGTTGCTTGACTTCTAAGTACTACGAGAGTGTCCTCAAGGGACCCTTGGTCATTAATTATGACTCGCTCTCTTGTTATGTATGTCGGCATGACAGCAGCCACAGCTCAGAGCTAAAAAGACCATAATATTAATACTACTACTACTAATAAAAATAATAATAACAATAAAAATATAATGGTTTGTATTATTGAAATTACAGTATTGGCTTTTCTTTCCATTTGATAAATAAATAGCCCAACTGTTTTTCTCCGTCTTAATTTCTGATCTTTCTTGAAAATGGTTCTACCGGGAATACCTCTCTTGCTTTTTCCTATATTACCTTAGGTGGCAAAATTTGATGAAAAGTCAAGCGAATCACACGCGCGAAGTAAGCAAAACGACCGAAAAAACTTTCGCACCACCTGGTTTACTACTAAAGTGCCAAATTTTATTCCTAATCATAACTATAACAAAATTGTCAAATCTGATTGGCTATCAACTGCCCTGATTTCAGCCTTAATTGGACAGTTTAATAGGACAGTTAGCGTCATGCCTAAGTAATTGGACAGTACGCGCCATCACGCGCGCGCTTAAATAGCTTTTTTTTTTTTCACTGCTAGCAAAACAAAATTTCGAATTTCTTGCGTTTTGATTTAAAAAATAGCCTATTATATCACAAATTTTGTTAATGTTATGATTAATTGGTAACAGAACTTCGTGTCGTCCAATTCGGTCTGTAATCATACTCGTGATTAAACAAATCGGACTCCCGCTACGCCGTCGTCTGATTTTGTTAATCACTCGTATGATTACAGACCGAATTGGACTCCACTCAGTCCTGTTACCATTACAAACACAGTAATTTACGTGCGTAAAAAATATAAAGAGGATATTACTCGTCGGCGCGAATATATGAAATTTAGTTTTCGAGTGGTGAAGTAAAAATATCCTCATCTCTTAAAGCTACTTAATCTAATAACCCACTTGGAAAACAAGAAGAAAACTGGAGCCGATGTTGCTCAATGTCTTGTTTAGTTGGGGGGGGGGGGGGCAGGGGGGTCACAATCTCCCGCCTCCCGTACCCCGTTCTCCTGCCTCCCGTACCTTTTTGTCCCTTTGTCTCCCGACTCCCGCCCTTTATTGTGTTTCTCCCGTTATCGTGTAAATGACGCTGTTTCACTCCCTTTTCAGATTCTATTAGGAGTGCTTTGGGCTTGTTCAAAATAAAAAAAATGTGTTGTAAAAAATTGAGTTGTAATTCGAACATTCAGACGAACGTCAACTCTGGCCCTGTTACGACAGCGACTTTACCGTACATCAGAGGCACCTATATTATTACAATAAACGTGTTGCACACAAACCCATAACCACCTTACGACGTCTGCTTACTAAGGTCAAGGACAAAGACAAACCGGAGGACAAACAGGGAGCAGTATACAAGATCAAATGCTGCGACTGCCAGGCTTCTTACATTGGTGAAACTGGCAGAAACCTTAGCACGCGACTGACCGAAAACAAAAAAGTGACGAGGAATGGTGACGTCAACAATCACATTGCTGAGCATCATTTACAGACGAAACATCAAATTGACTGGTACTCAGACTACTATCAACGTCTTACTTTAGAAAGCTGGTTTACTAACTTAGAACAAACGCCACTGAATCGTAGCCAACAGTTACCAGCGCCGTACAAACAACTTGTTGACGAGATCAAGCAGAACTAACTACGAGAGAACTACTGGAGAACTGACATTTTGACTAACAACAGACGGCTGTTTAACTGTGACAACAGACGGATCGAGACGCACCAACTATATCCTCGGAGACCCAGGGGCAGATAGTAAGGGCGAGGGAAAGTCTAAATGGGCGGAAAATAACGGCACGAAGAAAAGTAAAGAACGACGAGAAGAGCCCCTGGGGACAATGTCTTACCAGACCAGTTCCAAACGGTCGCCGCCGTTCTGGCTTCTGATTGGTGCCAGAAAACACATTGTCCCCAGGGGCTCTTCTCGCCGTTCTTTACTTTTCTTCGTGCTATTATTTCCCGCCCGCTTAGACTTTCCCTCGCCCCTACTATCTGCCCCTGGGTCTCCGAGGATGCACCAATTACTGATTACGAGTCTTCATAGCCAATAACATCGTGACGTAATTGACCAATCAGATCAATAACCAGAGTATAATACCATCAACTGACGTGATACAACTCACTTTGACTCTGAAGATGACTACCGCACAGGTTGTCGTAGCCTGCGCGCAGACGATAACTAAACTCTGATTAGTACCGTCTGCGAAGCAGCGCAGAGATCCTTGTTCTGGACCCCCAACGGACTCAACGAATTACCGGAAGTGCGTTTCGAATTTCCTTTCAACCTGATTGGCGATCACGACAAACAAAACAAAGGCCTTTTTTAACTGGCCAATCGTGGCGCGTACTCAAATCTGGGTACACAGCTGGAAGTCCAGAACAAGGATTTCGGCGCTGTTTCGCAGACGGAGTTAACCAGAGTTTAATTTCGTCTGCGCGCAGTCTAAGGTTGTCGAAACGTCAGTCACTGTCAACAACAACAGTCCTATTCAGGACTACGTTCACCCGGACGATCAAACTCAACCTACTTTTGAAATCGAACCACTCCGCACTTTCCAGCGCAATCAAATAATTGAAGCGCAATTCCTTCGAAACAAGTTTACACCACGCGGCAAAATCTTCACTGACAGTGTTTTGTGAGCTACAGTCGTAAGGAGCGAGCTCCAAGGAAGGTCTTCCATGGAAGGAGTTTTCCCCACCAAACCGAAAAATACTAAGACCGATCAAAATGGTCTTTAACGACATTTGACCTGACTCGCTTTGTCGTTGTTACGGAGAATTTCGACGGCTAGCGAGACAGACGAGACACTGACACGACTGACACAGTCGACACACGTGTACATATATCATGCTATCTCATTCATGTCCTATGATGTAAGCGACTTGGAAAGGTTTCCAATTTCACAGGAAGTAATGCCTTTTCTTTTTTTTACCCCGAGCACGAATTTTCGTTTTTTGACTTTTCTCGTGTATAAAATTTTGCTTTAAGCCTCGGAAAACGTTAAATGGAAGTCAAGAAACGTTGTTGGGTTCGTTTCTTTGACTGGAAGTAAGAAGTAACAAAAAAAAAACTTGACTTTTTGAATTTCTCTCCCGCTTCCCGCCATCGTAGAGATCCCGCCTCCCGCCCTTTCTTCTCCCGTCTCCCGTACCCCTCCCACCCCCTGTTCTCCCGGGCTCCCGCCCCCCTGCTCCCCCCCCCCCCCCCCCCCACTGTTTAATCAAAGCTTTAACCTACGTTGGCAGATAACTATAACTTGAAGGTTCAAGTTATCGGGAGTTCGAGATTCCAGGAGTTTGAACTTCGGAGCAAATAACCACGGAGATAAGGGGAAAAATATGAGAGTGGTGACTGCAAGGCAGTTAACCTTGGGGGTGAGAAGCTGGGGTTTAATTTCCTTAAGAAACTCGTTAAGAAACTCGGTCCCGGAAAGGGGTCTCCCAGTAACAGGAAAGGAACTGTCTAGGACGATATATTTGTTACACCATAAAACTGCAGCAGCTTCTCTGTCATAAATTATGAGAAATCTCATCATGCTGTGAACAGCTGTTCCCGGTGTAGATTGTTCACAGTCCTCTATTTTTCCGTAAGATCGTCGAGATCGAGCGCTTTGCCTTACGGGCTGCCATCTTGCATGAGTGTAAAAACTACTTAGGGCGCTCGATCTCGTTGCCTGCGTCGCAGACGCTCTAAACCTTCTGTATAGAGCGTTTGCGAATTAGTGCACAATATCGTGTTCGAATCCCGCAGAGTCGCAAGGACATATGTCAGCGTTTTTGATTGGCTAGTTTCTTACGCGGTTTGTGATTAGTCCGATTTGAATTAAGTGTTGACAGGCCAAACACGACTAATAGCTCGTGACAAGTGTCGGATCGAGCTTGTGATAGTGTGGAACGTGACCTTAGAGTCAGCTTGAACAATAGAGGTTTTTCTTGCTCTCTTTTTGCGTAGTTTACGCAGTGCATGGAGTATTCTACACTTTGACTGAGCAAAATTTTTTGCCGCTTTGAATCTCATATTTAGATGTTATAAAGCTGGTCTGTTCCATGCATATTGAGTAATTAGTTACTATTGTTTCGGCAAATGTTTTCAAACAGGATGTGATCACGGATGCAGTTTCTTCTACCTCTGTTCAAGCCTTAAGCTTTGTTATTGGAGCTAAACAAATAATTTTGGACCTGAATAGCTATATGTGTGTAGTTTTTGGCCGTGAATATCATGATTTCCTACTTTGTTTTGACGCTAGAACTGCTCTTTCATTGTTTACTGTAAACGATCCTTGCCAACTCTCTCCTGTGAATTTTGACACGTCACTGCCCTCAACCGTCACGCACACGTACGAATTAGGCCAATCGAGAGGCGCATAAGAAACCCGCCTATAAGGAACGCTCACATATGTCCTTGCGACTCTGCAGGATATTAGAACGAGTTTTTGTGCACTGATTCGCAGACGGACTATATTTACGAATACGTGGGCCGGCTGCAACGCAGGCTATCGATCTCGACGATCATACGGGAAAAATAGAGGACTGTGAACAGTCTAGTCCAGGTGAGGTGTTTAGACAAACGGTTATTAACTGCAGAATTAACTAAAACAAGTTAAGGCCTCGGGCTCACCCCCGGGGGGCTACTCCTGGGAATTCTTGGTGGGGGTGCACCGCCCGGTTCTCTGACCCGATTTCAGACCAAGAAATGTTATTTTCCACAACCGTTTTCAGACCTGGCCCCGGTTGTTCGAAAGCTGGATAGCGCTATCCACTGGATAAATCGCTATCCAGAGGATAAGTATTACGACAACCAATTGCGCTATCCAGTGGATAGTGATTTATCCACTGGATAGCGCTATCCAGCTTTCGAACAACCGGGGCCAGACCTCTAAAATAAATATCCACTTTCAGGCCTAGCCTTTAGGCAGACATTATGTTATCATTACTTAGTTAGAGCGCAAACAAAAAATTCTTCAAATGCATTTCGAATTCGCATATTTCTTTCTCTCATTTAGAATTAAAACGATAAATACTTTCAAACACTCTCGTACTGCCTCAAAATCCATACCCGATTCCTGACCAAAAAGGGCAAAGTGTACCCGTCTTTAGACCAAAGCGGCGCAAAAACCCTACTTGATGGGGCGGCACATACCTATATAGCTTATATAAGGCAGGACCCCTTTGCTTCAATCGGCGTATGAACAGCAACACAGCACAGAGACGGCCTTACTTAAAGTTCAGAGTGATATTTTGAAGTCTATGAACAAGCAACATGTCACCTTGCTCGTATTATAGATTTTATACCACTACATGAGAAATTTCTGCAATTTGATTGCCTTAGAGCAGTGGAATTTCAGGTTAGTTTGAAATACCTACATGTGAAAATGACAAAAATTTTGCGGGTAGTAGTACAAACAAATAATAGCATGATTTGTAGTGATATTTGGCATAAATACCACTGGTGATATTTCAAAATTAACTCAAATTTTACTCGCCTAACGGCTCGTGAAATTACGTACAACAATTTCGAAATATCACTACAAATTGGCCCTACTTGATAGCTTTCAGGAGCTGCATCTCGAAATATGGTAAGCCTGGGTAATTATTGTATTTAAATCTAATTTCATGAAGTCGACCGCAGTTACTGAGGCCAGTTTATGTACGTTTGTATTAAGATTTGAGACACTGATCTAACCTACATATTCAGAAACCCATATGGGTTTCTGCCTACATGTAGTATGAGGTTTGATATAAGCTTACAGAACTTTAATAAGCCTTTAGCCGATATTTCACCGCAAATAGAAAGAAAAAAGGTTCCGAAGAGTATTTAGGTATTATTTTGGCTGTAGAAAGAAAGCTATGAGCGATTTTCTTGTCACCGGTTCATCTTTGAAAACAGCAAACACCGGGACGCCGGTGGCTTAAACTTAAACTTAATCTTTTACCTTAAAGATTCAGGATTCTTAGAGACACTTAAATAATTGTTTTCGTGAATGAAACTTGTTGTCTCTGTAAATTTTCTACTGAATTATATTTCTGATCTTTTATTTATTGTTAGTAGTCTCTTGCAATTTTCATCGCTCTGCCGTTTGTTTTCATGATCAGTCTTTTCATTAACATCGTTTGCAGGAGTACTCAAAATGCCGCGCGTATCAAACGCTTTTTAAGATTACAAATCGTCATAAAACTACAATGAATTCTTTATTATGTTGAAGCGTAACTCTTTTAAAATTTCTTTGCAATATAGGCGCTTGTCCAAAATTAGAACCAGCTGGCCGTATAGGTTTCGCTATATATTTATAAATTGGAGCTTCGCTTTTAGCCCTGGCTAAATCTATATATTAAAATTTACACTTTAAGAGCGGCCGTCCGTAAATATCGCCTGGGGGTGTGCAAAATGAAACAATCGAAAATCCCCAAACTTTGTCAGAATATAGGTCTAGGTAAACTATTTCTAGAAAAATAACTTTTAGTTCGATTGGATTTTTATTTTACGCGTACGGCGACCGAGTCGGTTCGGAGGCTCTCAGATCAGTTTTCACGGGCTCAAGACCATATATGACTTAAAAATCGTTTAAAAATTAAAGAAGTAAAAAACTCTGCCTCTGAAAATCTTAATAGAAAGAACACAACTTAACCAAAAGTTTCGATGTGAAATTTTCCTATTCGACAGCAAATCTAATATTTTTCGGATTTTTAATAATTTTACTTATTTTACTGATTTTTGACAGACATAAAATTGGCAAAATTCAGACACAAAAATCACTACTTGGTGTACGGCTTTGAGCCATAACTTTCCTAAAAAGAGCAAGGTGTCTTCCTCAAATAAATGCAATAAAATTCTTGGGCAATCCTGCAGGGAAAATGATTGAACGCCAAACAAAAGCGACCCTTGAGGTCAAAACACGCCATTTTGTCACGACATTCGAAGGCGGTTAAATCAGGAGGGGGGTGAGGGGAATGTCAGCAGCACTGTGTCGGAAAATAAGTAAGATTTTTGCTGCTAAAATGCACTAAATCCTTCCTAAAACTAAAATCTAAAAGTAAAAAAGATATTTCAGTTAGCTGGTTGAAATATTTAAAATGTCAGCAAAACCACAGCAACAAACCAATGAGTGGTGCCGGATCTCCCAGTTGTAGACCTGGATCAGTACAATTAATAAACTTGAAGAAAAATATAAAACGGCAAACTGAAGATCCTTACGGCAAGGCGATGAAGAAGTAAACAAAAGGATAAAACAAAGTACGACGAACTATTTACAAAACTTTTGAGAAACAAAAAAAATTATGCCACATGCGTTATCTATTATTTTGGGATATCTGGTCTGCTCTGCTGATCCCAGCATGCTTATTTTAGGCCAAAAGATCATCAGATTACAGGAACTCCCCATTGAGCTACAATCTTGGACAGAATCATGAAAAATGAAGCAGCAAACCAGACCCCCCCCCCCCCCCCCACTTCCCACCCCCCGCCCCAAATCATGGAGGAACCGTCCAAAAGTCAAAATGCAGTATTTTCCCATCCTGGTTTGGAGGGAAGGAGGTATAAATTTCCTATGTAATTCGTTCAAACATCGAAGACAACCTGGCGGAATTCTGAGACTGCGAGATGAAATTCCTGCCCCAGGCAACTCAGTACCGCGGACATTTGTGAAGGCAAAACCACGATGACACACTATTGAGGGTCAGCGGGATCTTTTGTAGACCTCGATCAGTAACATCTTTAGTACTGACCAAATTTTAAAATTGAAACAGTAAACTGGTCCTTACGGCAGGACTGGGAGTGACAGAAAAAAGAAAGAAAGAAAACAAAAATAAAATGGCATTAGATCCCCGTAGTATAAATCAACTTGATGAACTGCATCTCTATTCATTTTTTGTTCTTTTTTATCCCCCGTTGAAGGTTTGTGTTGCAGACCGAAATATTGGCAAATATAATTTATCGTTTCGATGATCAATACTTCCTAACTTCCAAAACTGGGCTTTATTTGAAAGACGATCGGCATTATCGGTATGCCCCCTGAGCCCCCGGGGGTTGTGCCCAACGTAAGGCACTCGAAAGCCAGCTCTTTTTTTGTCCAGTTCAAGGATGCGTATATAAGCACCTTTCAGCGCCCGGACTTACATAAGAGAAAATATCAGTTTCTCGAGGAGAAGCAAAGATTTTTGGGAAGTTTTCTCCAGCTGAGCGCCCGGGTAACTCTATGATAATAGCATATACGGCAACTGGCTCCGCCCGAAAGGGGTAGCTTAGGTTTCAGGTACGTTGGAGGGTATAAGACAAAAAAAGCAAGGCTGATTTTACGGTCGGGAATATTATAATCTTTTAACCAATCATGTTTCGGAAGGCACGGCCTTCCTTCTACAGGGTCTTACATATAACTTAATGTAACTTCTCATTATATGTAAGACCCTGAAGAAGGAAGGCCGTGCCTTCCGAAATATTAGTTAAGAGATTATATATTCGCGACTGTAAAATCAGCCTTGTTTTTTTAGACGACGAGAAGTCCAAAGACTACTGCAAGGCTGACACAACGTAATATATTTGAACAACAATATTTCGGCTGGCCAAACCAGCCTTCTTCAGGTTTAGATGTTACTAAATTATGTAAATGATTTTACAATATTATATTATGGAGAATGTCGCAATACATAGGAGGGGCGGAAATGACGTATACAAGGTATTTCAAAAAGATAATAAGTAAAAGAAATAATAAAAAAAAAATAATAAATAAATAAAATAAAATAAAATTACAATTCATCACGTCTATTCAAACCGTGGGGCTCTAAGGTCCCTGCTAAATCTATAAGAGTCGACTCTCTGGCTTTCCTGATTGAATCACGCGAGGAGTGGATGAGTTCAAGTGGGATTAGCTGCATGTCAGTGTGGCAGTGGTTAGGTTGAAAAAGAAAATGTTCAGAAACAGTGGTAGGTTTGTTTTTTTGTCTCATATTTTCACTTATTGCTCATTAGATCCTTTATTAGGATCCGGTCCTTCTTTTTTGTAAGCTGGTCGACCTTGCTTAAAAAATTGAATATGTTGAAGGATAGCGGATTTTAGTATTAAAAGTATATATGAAAGGTTTAGAAAAGGACTCAAAAGGGAAGGATTGAAAAACAATATATGCAGAGAAAACATCTTGGTTTTTTTTGTCATCTATTCATACAGTTTAAAAATAGGAAAAAGAGAGGGACAGTGCATTCAAAGCGGGATGCAAAGAAAAGCGACTTTTTTAAGGGGCACCATTTTTTAATGGAAAGTACACGAAAGAGGACACCTTTCCAGTCGAAAATGGGGTATAAATTAAATTGGTAATGGGTTCATTCTTGGGGCAGTGACTCCCCGTATAAAACATTGTTGGGTACCCCGTGTCGTTGGGCGTGTCAATGTTGCGTTTGATATGTTGATCTGGAAAACGAAGAAAAACGAAGAAAACTGATCGATGAACGCGTAAAATCGTGCTCTTGTAACTAATTACTGAGATTTTAAGCATGTCCACCTACTCTCTTCTAACATTCCCCAGCACGGTATTCTTTCAATTTCATTGCGTAATAACAGAAAATCTGGTAAGGTGATAAGAAAATTTATCCTTTTGGGACTGAGTAGTTGAATGGCCTTACTGCTAAATCTCCTGGCATCCAAGCTAACGAGGGACTGTGTCTCACGGCTTGTGTGCGTGTGGAGGTAGGGAGGGGCAGGGAATCGTTTCAGCTAAATTTAAATCTAGGCCTAGACAGATTCTACTCGGTAACTTTTAAGCAACTTGTACGTTTTGAACTCCTTTTTTCGATTCTGAGCAGCTTTTCGGAGAGTGAGCCACTCTCAAAGTAAGCACATTTTTGGCATATTTTCACTTTATAAAATTACATTCATAAATAATTAATATTTGAACACGATTTCTTTGGAAATTCGCAAGAACTTTCACTAGACAATTTCTTGCGTTTTGATCGCTTGGGTATCATATGTTGATAGATTCCAAATATGGATGTCCCAGATTGACTTCATTTCCATAATGGATGGGTATCCTGTGATACTATTCCAAACATGTACAACAGTATGTACATTAAAGGCAGCACGTTGCACGCCTCTGCTGTCCGTTTCAGGTTTCAAGGATTAAGGCCGAATGCTGTCTCACTGGAAGAGCTTAAGATGTTCTCTTTGTGGATGATAACAATATAGCAAACTTAGCGGACAAAGCTTCCTGCCAATCTTGCAGCTGCTGACGGCGTCACGTACTCGAGTGATACACATTGTAGTAGTCCTAGGACGTCTCAGTTTTATTTTCTCAATATTTTAGCTGATTAGATCTTTTTTGCTAGAGATCAAACGATGGCAACCATCAAGTAGGGTCTTCGTCCACGGCTTTTACGGTTTATTTCGTAAACCGGAAGTGGAAGGTTGTCATAGTGTGTTCAGTCAGTCAGATCGGTTTATTTTCTCTCGTGTTTTAACTACTGATAAGTTAGAGCCTTTCTAAAGATTGGTGTTTACAATTATAAGGCCTGCTACTTAAATTGTTCAGTCAGCTTCCGGTTTGAAGTGCATAGCACTTCCTGTTCTGTGTCACGCAAACGTGACATTCCCGCTCGGTGATATACAAGTATTTGGCACAAGAGGGGAAGACAGTATGCTGTTGCATATCTTTGATAGGCTTTAAAGAAATGGTAGGTGTATAAATAGGGTTTCTTAGTATCATATTAAGAAAGTTACAATTCCATGTTACTGAGTGAATTATTTTGAGTTCTAAAAAGCTATGACGTTTCAATGGGCTTTCGACCGCGACAACTTACGAAGAGTATAGATATTGCAAGACGCAAAATGTCACTTGTTAGCAAACGTTTCTTAACAAAATGCACGGAGCAAGGCATATAGCTATTTAATAACAAATTTTCTCAGCAAATGGAAAGAGTTCCATGCGGAAAAACGCATTGGTATCTTTTTAACCGGGAGTATCGTTGTTTTTACCCTTCGAATGTTGTGACAAAATGGCGTGTTTTGATCTCAAGGGTCGCTTTTGTTTGGCGTTCAAACATTTTCCCTGCAGGATTGCCCAAGAATTTTATTGCATTTATTTGAGGAAGACACCTTGCTCTTTCTATCGGTAGGTACGTTGTGGCTCAAAGCCGTATACCAAGTAGTGATTTTTGTGTCTGAATTTTGCCAATTTTATGTCTGTCAAAAATCGGTAAAATAAGTAAAATTATTAAAAATCCGAAAAATATTAGATTTGCTGTCGAATAGGAAAATTTCACATCGAGGATATTGGTTAAGTTGTACTCTCTCTATTAAGATTTTCTGAGGCAGAGTTTTTTGCTTCTTTAATTTTTAAACGATTTTTAAGTAATATATGGTCTTGAACCCGTGAAAACTGATCTGAGAGCCTCCGAACCGACTCGGTCGCCGTACGCGTAAAATAAAAATCCAATCGAACTAAAAGTTATTTTTCTAGAAATAGTTTACCTAGACCTATATTCTGACAAAGTTTGGGGATTTTCGATTTTTTCGTTTTGCACACCCCCAGGCGATATTTACGGACGGCCGCTCTTAACTACAACACGCCAAAGTATGAAAGAGCAAGACTAGTTCTACCTTTGTTTACTTGTAAAGAAGAAGTTGACAGAATAAACCGTTTTTAGATCTTGCTGTGTGTTTTTGTTTCAGCCACAAAAAGTCCGAGTGTACAATATTTCGCGCCTGTGACACGCTAAAAATCTGGGTTAACTAACCAGCTTTATATAATTAATACGTAAGAGGACAACATGCTTGTCCAATTCGGAAATAATTGGAAATAATTGAATTCTTACAATCTTATGTTAAAATATGATAAAACATAATTTTTAATTACAGGGACTAGGCAGCAGCTAGCAAAGGTAGGCTTTATTGCTGGTTTTCAGTGTCACGCCATTCAAAATAGATCAAAATAAAAATCAAAACCGTTCAATAGATAAAGTCCAGAATCTGAGAAATTAAAGGAGGTACATATACAAAGACCCTCGCCAAGATTCAGGTCAGAGGAATATTTCGTATACGAGATATCCGAAGAAATGTTTTGCCCAAAATTATAGAGATTTGTATGGAGGCGCCATGCTGGTGCTCACCTGGATGAGCTCCAACATGGAGAACGAAAACCAACAGAAACATCTGTTACCGAGTTTTGCTACAAAAGCGTGAATTTATTCTTCGAGAAACTCATGAACATTAAAGTAGTACTTTTTCTAATACATGAACTGTTTAGATAGCAAAATTTCCCGAAATAAGTCATAAGCTCTCTTGGCCGTCATGTAAATGCCGCGTCACGCAAAAGCTTAGAAATTTAAGTGTACTCTATCGCAAAACCAAGAGCCCTTTTGAAGCAAAAATTTGTCTGAAAATTAGTTTTCAACTGCTCTAATGCATCGTAAAAGTAAAATCTCGGTAGGATCAATAGTTTTTTAGTTTGAATTTTAGTGACGTCATGTGAAAACCAACAATATGGTTTGATGAGCAGCTAACTACGTCAACTCATAACAGAGACCTTTAGATTCTAGGACGAGGACGACTACGAGGACGAGATTTGACTTGAAGTTTTTTCGCGTCTCCTCAAAATGTAGACTCCCCGGAAAGCTTCATTTGAGACACTCGCAAAAACTGACACGCTGATAAACGGATACTGGGATAGTATTCAATCCAACAAATTAACCTCTTATGTCCTAAAAGGCTTCAAAGTCGAGACCAATACAAAGTTATCTAGTTAAAGAGGGGAAAAACCTAGAGAGCTAAAATTTTCTCGCCCAAATCGCCTTGAATCGGGATTGAAGTAAAGACACAGGTACCCGTAGCAAGAAATACCCGATCGAAGTAAGATAAGCTACTATTTTTATTTATTATTCTATTGTATTTATTTTTTCCAAAGCACATCTTAGACATCCCCAAAACAAACTCTTATAGAATGAACGCCGTTTCCCAATATCATCTCTTATGACTCATAGCTTGAGCTTGGGCTTGGGTCGCCTGTGACCATATGAGTCATTGACAAACATTAAATTGGAAGCTCTCGTTTCATGTGATAGAATTTTATAACGACAAAAGGATATGACGTTTTTTCTTTCTTTTTTTTTTTTTTATTGTGGACGGAATTGGACTTTCCACTGTTGCTCCATATCATACTGGAATTAACAGAAGATTATGGCTGCAAAGCTGAGTAATTTTACACGCAAATATAATTTGAAATCAAGCGCATATGCTCTGCCCTGGATGTCAAGCAAAGCAGACAAGGAAGTTATGCTACTATTCCCTCTTTGAACAAAATGTAGGTTAACTAAACACTGACGAATCTCAGGGAATCGCTCGACCAATACCGTATAAAATGGTAAAATGATAAATAAAATCTTTTGTGTGTGTGTGTGTGTGTTTGTTTGTTTTTGTTTACCTTCCATGTAGCAGAGAAAACTGAAGAATGGAATAGGTGCTGTTGTTTTCATGCAGACCACCTGATATAAGGCCAAGTTGCTCATCACCAGAAGCAGATGTTTTGTTTCTACAAAAAATCTAAGATCCCCAGTTAAAAATAAACATTAAAAAAGAAGAAGAACTATTTTCTCACCAAAAAAGCAAACTTGACAGATGCTGCTGCTCAAATCCCATATTTTTCATAGCAGACGTACCGCAAAATTTCATTGATACAACTGTTTCAACCAGACAAGCTGTCGCTTTTATCGCATTTTTTATTTACAGATTAGTCAAACTGCTTTAACGTTGGTAAATAGTCATGAAAAAGGTAATGTACAAAAACCCGCACACTAACAGTTTTCCATCGCAAAAAGTAGATCCTAAGCTTAAAACATGAAAAGGTATCTGATTGTCGTCACCTGTCTTAGCCTTGCGTTAGGCCAAGAACCACCGCTGCCGCCAGAACCAACAAGTCCACCATCTCCATCAAAACATCCTTTTAAGGTTATTATTTTTTAGCTTAGAGTTCCTATAAGACCAACGACTGGAAAGATATAGACTAAGATAGAGCGAGCTCCAAGTATTTTGGCGGTATACATAGTAGCATAAAAGCACCTTAAAGGAGCGAATGTCATATAGTGTTTCAAGTGTTTTGGTGACTGGGCTGAAATAATAACCAAGTATTATCAGTAATCTTTTTCCCACTTGAGGAACTTTAAAAGAAAGATTTCCGAAGTAGTTCCAACTTATGGTCATTTTTTAACCCTTTTAAGTAACTTAAGGGTTTAACTCGAAAACGTTGACCCATTTTTTTCAAGTTACAATCTGTTTGCCATCATGGCCAGCGATTCTCAAAGTCAGTCACTCAAATCGGAACCATTGGTTGAGGGTTTTCTTTGATTCCATTGTGTTTTTAGGGTAATTTTTTGGTATTACTTAAATTCACTAGAGACAGCTCCTGTCACTGGGCATTGTGAACCGGTCCACATCCGAACGTTTTTGTTCTATGGTTCTCATAGGCGTCACCGGTACTGGACAAAAATTCGCTTTTTTTTTTTTTTACAATAATTGTTTCTTTGCTTTTGTTATTATCTTTCTGGCCAGCACTGCCTCGAAACTTATAACCAATGCGTACAAGAAGCTGGCTCAGAATGGAAGCCGCAACAAGCCTGCTTTCTGGGATTCTATAAATGCCAGAATAAATACACTGTAAGTATTTGAGGGAGATGCCACCGTCACTGTTGGATTCTTGGCATTTTGTTTGTTTGTTCACGGCTGCAGGTTTTTTTTTTTTTGTGCTCCATGCTGCAAGGAAGTACCAAACAGCTGTAAAAAGCCGTGCCTGTAAATTTTATCTCTGTTCTGATCACCCAAAGACCTTCTTTTTTTGGAAAATGATATGAAAAAAGAGACTACAAAGATGATCGTTTCATGTTTTATTATTTCATTTTCCTCTTTTGTTTTGTGTTCGTTGTCTTCTTTGAAACATGCGTACTTACACTACAACTTTTTACGATTTACTAAAGTCAAACCTCTTTAATACGGACACAACTAAGTGTCCGCTTCACAGCGGTGTCCGTATTATAGAGGTAGGGAATGTATGATTTTTTGCATTTCTGGGACCAAACGAACTGTCCGTAATAGAGAGGTGTCCGTATTATAGACAACCTCTTAAAATAATCCACCACTGGAAATTACAATGTAATGAATAGGATAATCCTACTGCTTCTGATTGTTAATATCTTTTGCCCGTTCTACTGACGCAGGGTAATATGTAACACGTTTGGGGAATGACCTACATTTTGCTATTTCATCAAATTAATATATATTGTATATTTAATAGCTATGTAAAGACTAGCCGATTTTTGAAAACCACCATAATGAAATTTGCAGTCATTTGGGCGAAAACGAGTCAAAAGGCTGGTTTCATAAGCCCGAGAAGTTCCAAAACCATAGTAACGAAGGAAAAAGAAAGGAGAAAAAGAAAGAGCGAGGAGAAGGAAAGGAGGAGGAGAGAAAAAAGCAGTGGTTGCACTCTTAGATTTTAAAAAAGCTACTTTGGCCGGAAAAAAACTGTTGGACGCAAATAGTCCATTTGGCGATAACGTTGTCAAAAATCCGGCTAGTAATACAAAATTCGTAAGTTCTTGAAAGCTTGTGATCGGTGGCCTAAAAAACGGACATACGGTTTTGAATATTTAAAAATATATTTAAACTTTACTTTACAGGCAGAATGCAGAAAGCTTTACAAAAACTACGGATGTTACCAGGCTCTTGGAAGAGATGAATGTATGAAGAAACTACGTGCCTGTTATGGATCCAGCTGATAAATGTTGTTATGCATAACAAATGAACGGACGGGATAAACATAAATTGCATGTACGGTAGTGAAATAGAGAAATAAAAACTTTTGAGCATTAATTGATACTCTGTTTTGGTGTGATGTTTCGTGCTTGGTAATGGACTACAATTATAAAGCCTGTGTTGTGAAAAATGGCTTCCCACTTGACCTCGCTTTAAAACAGAGGCTTGAGGTTACTCGGAAACGGCCTGTTGCAGTTGAGTGTACAGTGTAACGGCAAATTAAAAGGCATTCACACAGAATCAATCAGGAAGCTGAGCAATTTTAATACTCAGTGGAGAAAAACCTCCTACCAGAATAATTTAAACATATTGCATTCATGATCATTTTTTCCTTTTTCAAGAGCCATAGATGTTATTAGTCCTCTGTTAACATCAAAGACAATTTCTTACGGGAGCCCGAGAAAATAAATTAATTTCTAATTTTACAAAGTGGACCAAAATGAAATCTTACGCATGAAATGTTACTTGCGTTTTTACATCATTCCTGTAAAATTTCTCAGGCTCCCATGCATAATAAATTGTCTTGAGTTCGGTGTTATAACAGCTAACTAATTATATCTAAAGCCCTTGGAAAATGTGAAAGAGGATGCGATGTAGTTCAATGTATTCTGGTAAAAGGTTTTTGTCTACTGAAAACTGAATTACTCAATTTTTTGATAGATTCCGTCTTAAGTGCTTTGCTTTTAACAATTTTCAGTGGGTAAAAAAAAGTAATTAACAAATGACTATATAACAGATTGATTGCCAAAAAAAGAAACGCAAAGCATTTTAAAAGCAGCTTGTCAGGGGCCTCATTTTCAGAATTCTCACTTTTCCTGCAATTTTGCTTTTATATACCATTAAAGCTTGGGGGTAACATCGCCTGCTAAGAATTACAATAATTCATTCTTACCTTCCATTGACTTGTTTCTGCCTCTGCCTATCATTTTTTCCTTTCCAACGGATTTCTATAGGTCCTATAGAAAATTCTTGCTGCTTTCATATTCTTTTCCATTGTATTTGTGAGATTGAAGAGAAACTTTTGCCTTCAGACTTACAAGGAAGGGGGAGTTGCGCGTGTTGAGAGAAGGATGTGGATGCCAACCCGTGAGTTATCTTGGCCCAGATCTTCTATTCGATATCTGCTCCGTTTTTGTAGACCCTAAAAAGCCTGATTGCTTGCTATTGATGCAATAACGTTTGTTCCGATCTGACTGACTGAATGAACGACCCCTTAGGCCTTAAACCCCTTGGCTTAATTAACTGAACTGAACTGAACAGTTTTATGTTGGACACAGACGACAGGCTTAGGGGGACATTTGCACTCACTGCAAATGAACAAAATGTTTTTGTTTTTTTTTCTGTTAACAGAAATCTAAATTAATTTTTCAAATCGAACGCACTCTTAATTTCATGATAAGGACCGTCTTTCACCGCAAAGCTCACATGATAAAGAAAAGAGAAGAGAGTTCAAAGTGCAGCGTCACCTCTTACTGAAATGAGTCACATGTTGGAAATTGCAAGGAAAATGACTCAACATTAGAAAACTAAAAGCAAAAAGACTGGAAATAAGACAATAAGACGCAAAAATAGCCAGATTTAACCCTCAATCCTAAATGCATCACAAAATATTTATTCAATGCTTTTTTATTTTATCTCCTTGCTTTTTCTCGATATTTTTTTATTTTTTGCGGTCTGTAATTCCATTTCTACTTCTTGAAAACATCTTTTAAAGTTCATCTGCTTTGCAGAATTTTAAGAAGTTTACGAAAAAGAACCTTCCCAGCTCTGAAAGGTTGCTGGTTATTTCTATTGTTGAATCTGTTCCAGCAAAGAAATCAACACCAAAAAACAAAAAAAGAAATAAAGAAAGGTTTTTTTTTTGCTTTTAAACATTTAACTGCAACTAAGCTGAATAAAGATATTTTCACAACTTCAGCAAACAAGCATTGTTATGCAGTAGATTTTATTTACCTTAATGACTCTTGTTTTTCCAGCCTCAACCCATTTTCGTAAAATTGTATTTCAATGTTAAAGAATAGCAAGCTTTAATTCACCCAAAACCTGTGCGCCAAGATAGAGCTTCTCCAAGTCATTTATTTTGTGATGTTATAATACCATAGTTCTGATAAACTATCAGCACATGGTAATGCTAGGTTCTCAGAAGAAGTATACATCAGAGTGGCAATATTACCTTTTTTGCATTTATATTTAACAATTAGTCGCCGAAGACGACGTGAATATCGGCGAATAGTCACCGAGACGAAGTCGAGGTGACTATTCGCCGATATTCACGTCGCCTGAGGCGACTAATTGTTTCAGTATAATTACATTGATGATTATTCGAGAAAACAAAATTATTGATCAATTTCCGACCCCGAAACATCAAAAAATCTGGCTGCCATTTTGAAAACTGCTAGCCTTCAATGCTATAATCACCGCGCGGTGATTATAGTGGGATAAAGCGAAGGTCCTAGCCAATCACAGCGCTCTATTTTCGATAATCATGAATGTAATTATACTAATTATGTGTATTAGCCCCCTTTGCGTCGACTAAATCTGTAGAAATTAACAGAACATCTACCTTTAACAAGGTATAAGAGGACGAAAGAGTAACTGCAATTTTGCGGTATTTTAGAATAAGATGTGTTTGACACAGTAAACATTGAAGGGTACGGATAATTGGATGCTCATCTCCTTGGTTGAATAATTCAGATCTTTGGATGGTTTTTGTAGTTACGAGTAGTTGTTCAAGACATTCCCATTTCCAATCTCATGATGCAAATCTATATCCAAAGTATAACAGCTAAATAAATAACGTATTGTGATAGGTTGACATTTAATAGCACTCGTGGATGATGCTTGCCTTACTGCTTTCAACAAGGCCATAATATTAAAAAATAAGTAATCTTTGGTACCAAAAATCTTAGGGGCACGAGCTAGAAGTACGCTAGGTACTAGAGGTATTTTTTTTCTTTTGGGGTCAGCTGCAAGCCGACAGGTTTTCGGCCTTTAGGATTAAGATTTGACCGATTCCGGACTGGAAATTAAACGCGCATGATAAAGACTATGTCACTTAGGGTAAACCAGAGGTAGCCTAAGATTTTACGTCAAAGCGAACAGAAAATAGATAAGTCTTTAAAAGCCAGCCTGATATCAAATGAGAGACGGACGGCTGGCTTTTTTTAGTTCGCCACTTTTAATTTAGGTGAGAACCAACTGAAATCCTGAACAAAAGCCACCCTAAAAAGATGTAATTAAAAATACTTTTTTTTTAATGAAATTTGGCAATTTGGGTAAAGGGAACGAAATCCTTTGAGGTAGAAAACAAAAGAAAGCGGTATATAAGTTTTACTGTAAACGGTCACCTCAAGGTTACTATATAAAAAAAAAAAAATAAAAAAAAGTCAGTCAGCACCCGAAAATGAAGGGTACGTTCGATTGGGAAATCTGGATTTAGATTTTAAAATCCGGATTTCGGATTTGCAATCGAACGCGAAAACCGACAACAGATTTCAACGCTGCAATATTTTTTTTTGGATTTTCCTTTTCACCGTTCGATTGGAAAATCCGAAAAAGGATTTGAAAAACTGTCCTTAGGAGCAGCGGTCTAGCATGCAAACGCATAATTAGTAAAAAGAAGACCGCTGTTCACGAGAACAGTTTTGCAAATCCTTTTTCGGATTTCCCAATCGAAGGACAAAAAGGGAAATCCAAAAACTCCGGATTTGGATTTCTTAATTGAAATCCACCCTGAGGACGGATTTCTCGGAGTGAAATCCGTTTTCGGATTTTGCTTTCGATTGGGAAATCCAGATTTAGATTTTGAAAATCTAAATGCGGATTTCCCAATCGAACGCACCCTCGAAGTGTGTCGCTCTAGTTTTCCTTGCTTTAATAGCAGTCATTTATGCAGAACCCGATAGACATCCGTTTGTCGTAAGTGTCATCATATTTGTTTTTGCGGTTTTTATCATTTAACAGTCATACTGAAAAAGTATTTTTGTATGAGTTGCATTTCATGTGGACAAGAAAATTAGCGCACTTGAATGATCCATTAAATGAAATGAAGCTTAAACGTACACTAAATATCAAATCAAATAGACGATAGAAAAATATAATTCAGCAGTGATGATGTTTAGTTTAACCCGATGTTAGTCTTCGTTAGACAGCTTAGAGGGAGTGCAAGGAGAGCGTATTCTTAATCTCAGTCTTAAGCCGGTAAACTGATTCCAATATCAATCTACTGAATTGGGTTTGTATTATAGATTAAGTAGTTACGAAGATACATCTTGTTCAGCAGAGTTCAGAGGCAATTACAAAACTTCAACGAGGTTCATGTTCCCCGTCGAACTTGATCAAGATTTTTCAAGATTATACTTATGTGATAAATTGAAACGACTTCTTTTTAGTGGAAATTTAAGGTGGAGGAAAATGCTTTTGATGATATAGCCATTGTCAAACGATAAAGTTAACCGCAAGGGGCATTCCCTTGTAAAACTGATTGGTTTTGTTCGTTGTACCTTTAAGAGGGTAAAAGACTGCCATGAGAGTAATTACGGTGTCTTTTAGGGGTATATAGTCGAACGAAACAATTATTTTCTGTACCTGTTTGGGATCATGGTTAACTTGAGGGAGGGTTGTTTTCGAAGAAGCCACCGCACATGTGCAGTCATCTAAAGGGAAATATTTCAGGAACAGGTTAACTTGCGATATAGCTGTAGATTGGTTCTAAATGTTTACAGCGTTAATTAACGTCCACATTTGATACTGCGGACAAAGGCTCATAAATTTGTATATTTATTTGATCATAATTATTCATGATCTGACTTATGATTCCGCAATGCAAAATTGACCTGTATGACTGCATGAGCGCTCCAGACAAAGGGACAATGGAGTGCTTGAAAGAATACGTGACATGTATGGAGTAACTGATCCCAACCTTACGAGCAATGCCACCATCTCTAGCAGGTCAAGTTAATGTGTAGTACAAAATAATGTAGTCGATAGAGTCACTCTTTCGGCAAACGATAAACGTCAGATTCAAGTTAAGAAATTCTATAGAAAACGAGCAGTTGAAAACAGTCCAAAACATTTCTAATGGGTAAAACTCGTAGAAGTGATGAAAAGTAAAAGACCAAGTAAAGAGAAAACATGGTCACGTGTTACAAATTCACGTTTGCTGGTTGCCAAAAAAGTGACTCAAAACCACCGTATTCAAACAAGGCAGCATACCTATTAGGCTGGGTGCTTCAAATTAAAGGCCCTCCTTTTTTCCGCCTAGTAGTCTTCGCCTTTTTTTTCCCCTTCATTTAGTGGAAGCTGTTGCAGAGAATTTTGAATCTAACTTGCAAAGTAAATACTTCTTGAGCTCCAGTTTTTTCTTCTTTCTTTTCTTCATAGTCATTTTTGACTAATTTTATATACCTCTGCTTATTTTAGCAATGTGTAAAGGACTTGTATGAATGCTTCACAAAGAGCGAAGTTGGCAACTTCGCCTGTGTGAAGACATTTGGTTCCTGCATAAACCAAGAGCTGCCGTCATATATAGTATGTATAATCTTTTAGTAAATTGATCTCAGTACCCCACCGAACATCATCGACTTCATTACTTTAAGAAACTCAAATCCAGAAAGTAACTTATAATTTAGCAGAATTTCAAAATTAGCCATCTATTATACTGTATAATAATACTCTCTTGATAGCAAGCCTGCAACAGTGAAGTGCAGCAGTGCTGGAACTCAGTAACAGGTTATATGGACAGATTAAGTCTTTCGCATATTGCTTCCTTAACGGACCAACTGCTGCTCCTAGTGCAGCTGTATTTGGTGCAGTTGAGGAGGAGGATCAATCGGTTGCCCTAGTGACTTAAGTGATGCTGCTGTGAGTCTATACTTTACTTATGATTTTGCTAGTGGTCCATGTTTGTATCGGGATAGATTTCATTTCAAGCATATAATGATACATTGACACCAATGAAATAGAAAGACCTTCACAAACACTGACTTGAAAAAAACTTACGAACGCGTAAATATCAGTGGAATTTACTATAAGAGGCCTTTACTCGCAAAACTTCATGAAAAGAAAAAAACATTAATTGACTCGGGTGGAATTTTTTAAGTGGCTTATGGTGGGAAGAAAAGATGTGGTTCAATCTTCACAATTATTTTATATTACTTGCTAAAATCTGAGCTTTTTAAAAACAAAATCCCATTCATTTGTTTAAACGACGAACGATAAAGCTAATCCCACCTAAGCTAAGTTTACTGTGACCTACTTTCGCTTGTTTGTTCTGTTTATTTGTTTGTTTGTCTGTATGTTTTTGTTAGAAATGTAAGAGCGATTTTGGTAAATGTCTTATAAAAGAAAAAAAAGGCAAGAATCCCAAGATCTGCTTCAAAAAACTTAGAGACTGCATGGTTGCACTGATTTCTCCATATGTGGTAGGTTAAAGCTAATTAATAATAACAAAAAAAAAAACAAGTAAATAAATACGCAACTAAATAAAGGGATATGCGTTTTTTATTCAGGGTCAAAATCTCCCAACAGTTCTATCTAATTTTGAGGCAAGGATAAATGGTCATATTATTTAATTTTTTTGTGGCAAGATTTACCTTTACATTGTTACTTTTCCCCCTTAGCTTTTAATAGTAATTGCTTAGTCAAACTTTAAAGAGAGAACGCTTACATATATCTCTTGATTTCAGATCCAGTGCAAGGATAAAGCTAAGCAATGCTACAAGAACTCTAGCGGACTGGAGGACAAATTTACGTGCGGAAAAGAATTTGCTATCTGTATTAGTAATGGCGCGCCCACTCTGGCTCCCCCTACACTGTAATCTTCCTTGTACTGGAAGGAGAGGTTTCTCTTAAATTTTAAGTGTAAATTTTTTATTAATTACAGTGATTTTGAAAGGAAAATAAAGTCAAACATGATGAATAATTCTGTTTTTATTTAATTGAGTACCGTGTAATAAGGGCGGGAGAGGCGGACACGGCAGCGAAGCTGCATCAGGTGTTCTCCAACTTTTTCCCTGGTGTCCAAGTGTCCTGTCAGGATTTTACTGTATACAGAAAAAAAATAAAATCGTCTCTTTTGCTAATGAAGAGGGGAGGGATGCAATCTTTTCATAGGGCAGCAGAAGCTTATATAAACTGCTCCTTTTTTTATTTATTAATTTCCCCTTTTTGGTTAGGGTGAAGATGCATGAACGTTCTATTAAAAGAGGGAAAAGCACAATGAAACAAGCGGCGGTGGAATAAAAGCTTAAAGGACCTCCTGATATTTGTTGTAATTGTAGTGATGTTTGTCCCTAGGGGGAGAAGGATCTTCAATTGTGAGTTTGCACGTGACGTCATGGCGGCCATGTTGATGATCAAGAACAAATTGCATTTCTCTCCTCTTGGACACTAAACTCCATTTTCATCTAAAGTCTTCGCAAAAATGGCCGCCTTGTCACGGGATTGCAAACAAGGAATTGCCAGATTAATCACCAGGCCCCAGCTCGTTTACGGGAGGTGTTGTTAAAAGCCCACGGGAATATTGACTATTCTTTTTTTATCCCGCACAAAGAATATAGTTAATAGAGACGAGACATTGCCGTACGTGTTACAACGTTCTTTGTATTCAGAGGGGAACTACCAAAAGTATTACATGTATCAAGATTGCGTTTACAATGGTACAAGTATCTACTACACATGTGTAAACGAACAATACAAAGTTAACATTAGCGAACTGTTCGTCTTTTCCACTTCTAGAAGCTAAATGGAGCTTTAAAAACCTAGTAAACTCCTTTCTTTAAATTTTTTGTTTGTTTTTTTAATCAAGACACTAATTACAAAGAAACTAATTACAAAATTTTAAACAACCGAATAACAACAAATGGAAAGAAGAAAGAGAAAGTATTACATATTCACAATTATATACATTACAGCACGATTACTGAAAGTGGCTTATTTTACAAACAGTTAATTATTTAATAGTTAGTTATTCGTTATCATTATGTTTTTTTTCTTGTGATGACAAAAATCCGATAACCAATTTTTGTGCTGACTTGCCGAAAAGAATATATTTGTGAAGAAATCATCTGTTGATAATAAAAAGGGCACAATGGCCTCAACAAGTACGTGAGGTTCAGTATAGTGTAAGGAATTAGGAATTACGATCCCCGTGCTAAACTTTCTCTAGAACTAAATTGTAGTTTAAGAGATGTTTAAGCCAAATCGGCAGTACTATTAGCTAAGAGTGAAATGAAAATAACAGCACGGGGGTGAGGATGGGGTGTATTATAAGAAGAGGAAAACAAAAGGTTGCTCCAGTAAAGAATCGTTTTATAGATATAATAAATAAAACACAAAGAGAAAAAACAGGCTATCTAAACAATTGTTCTCAAAGGTATTTTATTTACTGTTTTTTTTCAATGGAAACTTATTCAAAAAAAAAAAAAATTAAACTTATTAAACGCGTTCATGTCAGCATTTGCCTCGTCTGATACCTCGTCCCTATCACTTGTCTGACGTGTACGGCCCTCATGCGGGACTTTTTTTACATGGTTTTTCAGCGAAATTTGGCGCGGGGCCTTACCGGTCATATGATAAATGTGAAATAAGCTCAATCTGGCCAAGGGCCAAAAGTGAGATGAAATGGAATTTAGCTTTGTTTAGTCAGGTGATTAACAATTTGATATTATTTTTGCCGAGGTTTTTCTTTTTCCTTTGTCAAGATTAAACAACCTTTGCATGGCTTTAAACCCCTGCGTTACTTATTTACTAAATTGGTTTTCTTTTTCTATCATCAATAACATAGTTAATTAGCAAACAACTATTGTAATGCTACAACCTTAAAACATATTTCAACGGGAGGCTTGCTTTTCCAGCTTCATTGAAACAAAACATTTTATGAAAACAGCACAGCTCTTGTAAATAACGCGGAACGTGGTATGTTATCACACCTTTCATTTGCACTATAGTGTGCTCTTCTTTTCTTTGAGATACCATACAAAAGCCAGCTTATAAAAGGTTGCTTTTTGCGTTTCCCAACACAACTAAAAAAATTAAGTGACAGAAATTTGTAGGCATCCAGGATGAAGTACTTCGTGGCAGTTTTTCTTTTTACGCTAGTGGCAGGTATCCGATCGGAATACTTTGAAGACTTAGTCCTCGACGATGGTGAAATACCGCCAAGACACCCGTATTTTGTAGGTTACAACACAGTTCTTTTTATTTCTTCATTAATGAACATATTTAATTGCTCTTTTCCTGCTTTTCACACTATTCATCCATCCTCGGAGACCCAGGGGCAGATAGCAGGGGCGAGGGAAAGTCTAAACGGGAGTAAAAATATGGCACGAAGAAAAGTAAAGAACGGCGAGAAGAGCCCCTGGGGACAATGTCTTACCAGACCAGTTCCAAACGGTCGCCGCCGTTCTGGCTTCTGATTGGTGCCAGAAAATTTTTGTGTTTTTCTGCCCAATCCGAAGGCAGAACGGCGGCGACCGTTTGGAACTGGTCTGGTAAGACATTGTCCCCAGGGGCTCTTCTCGCCGTTCTTCACTTTTCTTCGTGCCATATTTTTACTCCCGTTTAGACTTTCCCTCGCCCCTACTAT